>JAIUZE010075095.1:0-26395 GCA_022085475.1 Heliosperma pusillum | reverse complement strand
ATTATTTATCGAATTGCCTATCTATCCTTATCGTATCTAACATGTATATCTATATATGCATGATTTTACTTTTGTATTTCCTTCTATGTACGTTTAATGTGATATGGCTGGGAGAACCCGGAGTTACTCCCCACTGATTGTGGCGTTCATGTTTTTCATGGATGAACAGGGTGCTTGCGTGGATGGCTTTTTGCTTTTGACTATTTTGGGTTCGGGTGTGAGCTAGCGGGCGTTGTCCCTGGAAGTTTCACCTCTAGACGATATTAGCTAGTTTTGCTAAACACTTGTTCTTTGCTAACATTTTTAGAGACTCCGTCTCTTTGTTGTACTTCCGTATTTAGTTTGTAATATTTTGACACTCCTCGTTTTATTTAACTTGCATGTATAAAAGTTTTTAAAATACCGTATTTCCGCATATGGTTTCACATGCTTGTATGTTTTATATTTCCGCATTCGTGAGGGTTGTCACAATAAATGACAATAATAATATATACACATATTAAACATTAAATAAATAAAAGAGGAAGACTCCTATCTTTACTCCACTTCCTAAAACAAGTAGAAGAATAAGAGGGAGACTCCTACCTCTACTATACTACCTACTTGCACGGTTTTGAGGAGAGGAGAAGTATTATATAAACTCTTCTTCTCTACATAATCATCATACAATGACTTTCACAAAAATTAGCAGTAATTTTTGGGTGTTCTTTCTAGCACAAGAAAAGGCATATCTCAGATCATCTTGGGTGCAACAATTAGGAGAATATCGATCTCGATATTTGTTCTTAGGCCATATTGCTAGGACCAAAGGTTGATTCTAATCTTTATGCTTTTCGTTTATGACTCGTATTTCATAAATTATAATTTCGTTATAATCCTTCAATTTTATGTATGAAATATACCGATATTTCCCACAAGTGTTATTAGAGCCAAGGCTACGAAATTATTTTATATGATTTTTCATAAATGATGAAATATATTAAATTAAATTTTGCAGAAATTTTATTAAATTTTTCGGCTGTTTTTATTTTTTCTGTTGCCTTTTATTTATTTTCGGCTAAAAAAAAAATAAAATAAATTGGCTGAATTTTTATTTCGGCGGTTTTGTTTTTTTTTCTCTTTTGATTTTGATTCTTGTTTTTCATTTTGATTTATTGATATTGTTGTTTTAATATGTTAAGATGGCAATATGATAAATTTGTAGATGTTTTAATTTAATAATGATTAAATTAAAACGTAAATGGAAATTGCTTTTGAATGTTTATGAACATTTTTTTGCTATATATTTTCGGTTTAACATGATGTTAAATTATTGTTTTGCATCATGATTCATTAATTTTAATGTTGTTCAAATCAATTATGATTAGTCAAATATTAGGATAATCGATTTAATCATGATTTAGATATTCATTTTAATTTGTTAAATTGAATCATTTAGTTTGAATCAATGTTTAATAAAGATTAAATATTGATAATTGTACCGATCTTGTAATATTAGCAACATCAAAATAAAATTTTAAAAAAAAAAACTGTCGTGGCTGCTGTTCATAAAAAAGAAAAAATTCGGTTTTTTGTTCTTTTTGTTTTTGGCCGAATTTTTGATTTATGCATTATATTGATAATGTATAATTGTTGTTGTGAAAAAGATCACAATTTTTAGATACCCAATTACTTTAAAAAGGTTTTAAATAATGTTGGATTAATTCATATATATTATACGATAATATGAATTGGATTATGCTTGATTGGAATTATTGTGAGTAATTAAGGAATTGTCACATAATTTTGATCATTTAAAATAGGTGGTTTGGATAAATTACTCTACATAATTAAGGAATTATGTCTTGAATGATTAATTTATTGTTGATGCATTTTATTTTGTTGAACGATTTGTTGAATGGTTTAATTTACGTATTTTTGCAATTGGTTGTAATTTATATTACCTAGTGTGGCCTTAGTTGATTATGTTTTCGTAATGATGGAAACATGATCTTGATGTAATATTGAGATCTCGAATCTCCTTTTATTTTCTTTGAAGTTTTGTTTTTTTAAATTAGAATGTAAATAGGTTTATATTTGTAATTTATTAAATGTAATTTGAGAAGACTAAAGATGGCGATTGGATTGCTTACTCCCGCTACATGGACCAAGATGGAACATCAAGACAAGCTTTTCGGGTCCAATTATGGATGGATTTCAAAGTTGTATTTTGTTCATTTTGGTAGATAGGCCACACTAGGACTTTGTAATTTTACGTATTTTTCGTTCTTGTTGCTTTTCATCACATAATAGTTAATGCATCATATTCCGCCAAAACCAAACCACCTACTACTAAAATGCATTAAAATTGACTCATATAGTTTGGATGTTAGTTATCATGGACATAAAGATGTCACACGAATTTTAAGCCATCATCTTAGTTTATTCATTCTCGCAAGCTAGATATTCTTTCACTTAAAATGAATTAAAATAAAGTTGATGGGATCTTCCTCTAAAACCTAAAATTGAGACCAGTCTTTATAGGCCAAACTACTATGAATCCCTTCTTCGTCGGTAGGCATATAGGACCGTACTCTCCATATGACCCCTTCTACGTTGGGTAAGTAGTATGTGTTGACTTATTTTACCTCAACATTATAATCCGAAGAGTTTCTCGTGATTATGATGGACTATAGATAAAATTTTATTGACCAAGAATTCTAAAGGTAGAATTAGCCAAGAGGTTGGCTTATCAATTTACAGATAATTGAGTCTTGGGATCATTTATATAATTCTGTAGGGAGGTCAATTGTATAAATACTTGAGTCTTCGCATTAAACAAGTTTTGCACTAGACTTAATTCATATCGATGAGTATGCTTATTATGTTTTTCTTCTTTTTCACAGTCTAGAATTCGTTTTATATTGTTAATACTGCTATAACAAATTGCTGGCCACAATGATGTCCCTATGCCAAGAGTCACACTCGTACGCGATTCCTGGCTTAAAACTTTCATGGATCACATGAATCAGTCCACGCGACTGAAGAATGACGGGTCCAACTTTGCGGACTGGGAGGCGGCATTACGGAATGCAGCCATTGCTGACGGCATGCTCCAGTACTTGACTGAGCCGATACCGCCAAACCCAAGCCCCAATGCGAGAGCTAACGAGTCACTTGCTTATAGTGACTTTGTTATGGAAGCGAGTGCGATAAAGAACGTACTCATTTGCAATGGAACCCAATTTGCAAAGACGCTTCATTGCCCAAGTTGCAAATAAGATTTTCACCACGCTCACTAACGAATTTTCAAAAGCACCGAGAATCGTTACTTATGAGCATACCTGTCGCTTCTTTGAGGCGAAACTCCAGAGGGGCCAACCGGTTAGCCCACACATTCTTGATATGATTGAGAATGTCGAGAAACTGGAGGCACTTGATTGCAAAATCAGTGAGAGCATAGTCATTGACCGTATGCTTCATTCACTTCATGATGGTTTTGCCCTTTTCAAGGCAAATTACTACATGAATGACATGAGGAAAAGTCCTCATGAGCTACACTCACTTCTCGTACAGACCGAGAAGGATCTGAAATTGAGTGGGAGCATGAAGCAAGATGTTCTCATGATTTCCAACAAGAACAAAGGTAAGGGCAAGGCTCATGGCAACCTAAATGTAGGGAAGCCAAAGTTTAAGAAGTCAGGAAAGGGTAAGAGTGGGCCTGGTGAGACTAGTAGTTCACAAGGCAAGGCAAAGAGCTAGGACAGTGACATTGAGTGCCACCATTGCCACAAGACTGGGCATTGGAGGAGGAACTGTCCCGTGTACCGTGAGGACATAAAAGCAGGCGACGTCACTACTGTTGGTATGTCATCTTATATTCATATGATTGAGATTAACCATGCAAGTTTCGGAACATGGGTACTTGATACAGGTTGTGGTTCTCATCTGTGTAATCATTTGCAGGGCCTAAAAAACATCACACCTCTCGCAAAGGGTGATGTGGACCTGCGAGTCGGGAATAGAGCAAACGTTGCTGCCGTCTCAATGGGAACATACATAATCCAACTCCCGAGTGGATTTGAGTTGTATTTATATAACTGTTACTATGTACCCAGTTTATCTAAGAACATTATATCTGTTTTCGTGCTTGATAAAGACGGTTTTTCATTTTCAATAAAAGACAATAGCTGTATTTTCTCTTTGAATGAAATATTTTATGGCAAAGCAGTTTCCATGAATGGCATTTATATCTTAGATCAAACAACAGAAATATTACACGTAAATAATAAGAAAGTAAATGTTGGTGACAAAGATCAAACTTATCTCCCCATTTGATTACGAATCATTTGGCACGAGTGAATCATGTATTATCGGCAAAATGACTCGAATTTCCTTCAAAGGCGTTGGAATGCGTGCTAGTGACCTATTAGGACTCATACATACTAGTGTATGTGGACTTATGCCAAATCAACGCAAGAGACGGCTATAGATATTTTATCACTTTCACGGATGATTTGAGTAGATACGGATATGTCTACTTAATGAAGCATAAAAGTGAGTCCTTTAAACAGTTTAAGGAATTCCAGAATAAGGTTGAGAACCAACTGGGAAGAAAGATTAAAGCACTTCGATCAGATCGTGGTGGCGAATATCTTTCAAATGCGTTTGATCAATACCTTAAAGACTGTGGCATAGTATTATAGTTAACTCCACCTGAAACACCTCAATTAACTGGTGTGTCCGAACGGAGAAATCGAACATTACTTGATATGGTTCGATCCATGATGAGTCACACAGTAGTACCTGATTCACTATGGGGTTTTGCTCTTTTGTCAGCTGCTCTTATACTTAACCGAAGTCCGTCTAAAGCTGTAGACAAGACTCCATATGAGATATGGAAGGGAATGGTCCCTAACTTGTCCTTTATTCGGGTTTGGGGCTGCGAGGCTTATGTCAAGTGGAGACACGAGGATAAGCTCGGCCCGCGATCGGTCAAGACATACTTTATTGGTTATCCAAAAGGAATGTTTAGTCATTACTTCTATTCGCCTACCGAACATCGAGTTTTTGTTGTGGCTAGTGCAAAGTTCTTAGAGAAAGAGTTTCTAGAGAACAAGTCAAGTAATAGAACCTTCGATCTGTCGGAGATTCAAGAACAAACAACCGAGCAACCGATGGACGAATATGTTCTTTCAACTTCTGCTACGGTTAATATTCCTCAGGAACCTAGGAGGTCGGGTAGAGTCTCCATTCCTCCAGACTGATACATTGGTATGGTCGAGGAGAATGACAGAGATGACATTTTACTCCTAGAGAGTAACGAACCCGCTACCTATAAAGGTGCCATGACCTGTTCCGACTCTAAGCTATGGCTTGAAGCCATGCAATCCGAGATGGACTTCATGTATGAGAATGACGTATGGGATCTGGTTGATTTGCCTGATAAGGTACGACCTCTTCAGTGCAAATGGCTTTATAAGATAAAGCATTCTGTAGAAGGACAACCAGACACCTATAAGGCACGACTAGTGGCAAAAGGTTTCACTCAAGTGCACGGATTGCATTATAATGAAATTTTTGCACTTGTAGTTATGATGCGTTCCATTCGGATAATCTTAGCGATTACCGCTTTTCATGACTATGAAATTTGGCATATGGATGTGAAAACCGCCTTCTTAAACGGTTATTTGGAGGAGGAATTGTACATGGTACAACCCGAAAGTTTAATTGATCCTAAAAATCCTAATAAAGTTTGCAGGCTTAAGCGTTCCATTTATGGACTTAAGCAAGCATCTCGGAGTTGGAATCATCGTTTCGACCAGGTGATAAAAGAGAATGGTTTCACTCGATCGGTCGTGGAACCTTGCTTGTATGTCAAGTCGAGTGGGAGTAAGATTGTCTTCTTGATATTATATGTCGATGACATACTCTTGATTGGGAATGACATTCCTTTCTTATCTTCGGTAAAAGTACGGTTAAAGAACCATTTCCAGATGAAAGATCTGGGTGAGGCACAACGCATATTGGGGATCCGTATCTATAGAGATAGATCACGACAGATGTTATCACTCAGTCAGGAGTCTTATATAGATAAGATTCTTGAAAGGTTCAGCATGACCAACTCCAAGAAGGGGTTGCTTCCAATGACTTCTGGGATGCATTTGAGTAAAACTCATGCACCCAAGACATCGAAAGAGTTCGAGCGCATGAGTCGTGTTCCTTATCCATCAGCCATAGGATCGATCATGTATGCCATGATATGCACACTTCCAGACGTGGCATTTGCATTGAGTATGACGAGTCGGTACCAAGGCAATCCAGGTGAAACACACTGGATGGCTGTTAAAAACATCCTTAAGTACTTACGAAGGACTAAGGATTGGGTATTGACTTATGGAGGAGATACTAAGCTATGCGCAATCGGTTACGCGGATGCTAGCTTCCAAACGTATCGAGATGACTCGAAATCTCAGTCTGGATTCGTCTTTACTCTTAAAGGCGCTGCGGTCAGTTGGAAAAGTTCCAAACAAAGTGTTATAGCAGATTCTACAAGTGAGTCCGAGTACTATGCCGCTTCGGAAGCTGCAAAGGAAGCTATATGGATGCGTAAGTTCTTACATTGACTAACCGTAGTTTCTAGTTCGAATGACCCAATCACCATCTATTGTGATAATAGAGGTGCCATCTTCCAAGCTAAGGAGCCTAAGTCTAGCAACAAGTCTAGACATGTACTTCGGAAGGCTCACATGATCCGAGATTACGTGGAGCAAAAGGAGATAGTGATAGACAAGATTGCTTCGGATGACAGCATCGCGGACCCTCTCACTAAACCGTTAAAATATGAGAAGCATGAAGGGCACATTATCTTCATGGGAATTAAACGTGTTCCTGAGTTGTAGTAGCTGTTTATATGGATTAGATAAATGTCTCTTTCTCATATACTATTTATAACATCATCGTGTTGATTCATATTTTGTTTTTCATGTGGATTGTATGACGACATTGAACGCCACAAAGTGAACTGAATTACATTATATTTGTTTTGGTCCGTAATCGCCACTTGAGCTGATAAATCTGGCAATTATATTGTGAAGTTGATTGATGGTGGGTTCAACGAGCCATAAGTCAAACAGTTGACTGATCGATCACAGATACGAGTAATAAAGATACTTATAGGACATCGTGACAACGTTATGGAGTCCTAAATGTTATAAAACATTCGGTGCGAAGTCGTGGATTGGACGTCCATAGTGTTCCTAGAGTCGATTCTTTTGACTATCGACTGTCTCTTGAGATTAAGGCAGTTTTTGGGTGACTTTAGTTTCTTTCTCATGGTCGACCGTAACAGGAGGCTAAACAGATTTTTACTGGGTCATTTCATACTGTGGTTGTATCTGCAGGATTCGAGTTGAAGAAAATATCCAACCTTTATCAGGTTTTGTTATTTCTCAGGGCCACTGGAGGAGTTGTAACTGAAATGCATGGCCATGCTCGAATAATGATTCGTTTATCAGTTAAGTTACTTTCTAGTCGGGAAAACCACTCTAGATATTGATCAATTGTAAAATATGACCTTTGTGAATACAGACTTTGCAAATTGTTTTACATTGAGTGGGAGAAATTTTGGATATGAGAATCGGTTATCGCACATACACTTTTAAGGACAAGTAAGAGATTGTTGGAGCTAGTGTCCTCCACAGTGAGTGTGATAACATGTATAAATCTCTTACAGGTTCACAGGGTATACTTAGTATTCTTATCAGTTGATTAACGTTTATCGATAACGGTTGGCTTGCTAGAAGTTTGACGTTATTGTCATTTTAATGGCGGTGATCAACTGGTCCCTAAAAGTCACACCTAAAAGGATGTGTTTGAGAGATATGATTATATGAATAATATAATCATATTGATGCCTTATATGACTAAAAGGTTAGTCGATGTATATGACTAAGAGGTTAGTCAATGTAATGATGATACGATTATTTAATACGATTAAATAATACTAGCTGAAACGAATTAAATGTTAATTCGTAATTGAATATAAACTGTTATATCTAATTATTGTATATAATGTAATTATTTAATACGATTAAATAATGCAAGCTTAAATGAATTAAATGTTAATTCATAATTAAATATAAACTGTTATATTTAATTAGCAAATTTTAAATATACGATATTTATAATTGACGTATATATTATACGATATTGTCATAATAAATGATGTCAGACCGGTATTAATAAATCAACTACAAAATGTTGTATGAACTTATTAATATATGACAACATAAATGACAATAATAATATATACATATATTATACATTAAATAAATAAAAGAGGAAGACTCCTATCTTGACTCCACTTCCTAAAACAAGTAGAAGAATAAGAGGGAGACTCCTACCTCTACTATACTACCTACTTGCACGGTTTTGAGGAGAGGAGAAGAGTATTATATAATATCTTCTTCTCTACATAATCATCATACAATGACTTTCACAAAAATTAGCAGTAATTTTTGGGTGTTCTTTCTAGCACAAGAAAAGGCATATCTCAGAGCATCTTGGGTGCAACAATTAGGAGAATATCGATCTCGATATTTGTTCTTAGGCCATATTGCTAGGACCAAAGGTTGAGTCTAATCTTTATGCTTTTCGTTTATGACTCGTATTTCATATATTATAATTTCGTTATAATCCTTAAATTTTATGTATGAAATATACCGATATTTCCCACATGGACAAACCACTGAACCGCATCTGCCAGAATTTGAAGGCCGTCACGGACTGAGACGGGCAGCTGAAGCATTTCATAGCCCTTCAAGGCTTGATTTATCTCCACTTTTGTATGATTCGGCAAAATTTGTACGCCGTGAACCAAGATGTTTTTCGCTGATTTGTTGGGCATTATGTCTACGAAACCCCGGACAACACGAACAACTTTCTCGGATAAAGGGTCGGTGAGAATAACTACCTTCCTTTTTATGGCTTGTAGAATACACATTATTAAATACCAATATATAATAGAGTTCATAAATGATCTACATACCTATTACAGACTTCATGCATACCTTGCCGAAAACTGGCCCCTCATTTGAAGGTGATGAGTCCTCTGCCTTCTCAGCCGTCATCTCAAGTTGCATCCCCTGATTATTGTCATCCGTCTTCTCAGCCGTCTCCTCAAGTTGCATCCCCTTTTCAGACTCATTTACCTAATAAAATTAACCAATCAAAGGCTATGATGTCAGAGGTTATATCATTAGAGCTGGTTTTTACCAGTTATTGCAGGGAACACACACCCCGAGTAAGGATGTTTAGGAACCATGGTGTACTCCGAGTAAGGCTGCAATCACATATAACATTTGGCTGCTGGAAAGGAATAAATGCAGAAAAAATAGAAAAATAATAAAGTCATAATTACCTTATCGGCTTGAGTTATTAAAACTTCAGCAGCACTAGGTACCTCTTTCTGTTTCTCGTTGATCGATACTTCCTCCTCATGTACTGCCAAGGTAGTAGTGTTCTCTGCCTCTTGACCAATCTGTTGCACCTCACCCTTTTTAATGACATCCTTCATCATCTTCAATTCTTCTTCGAAAGGCTTGCCTCTAGAATTCATTTTTAGTATCACGGAGGCCAATAACTGAACCTGCGTGCAAAAAATGTAGAATCAGCATTTTGTTTAAAACAATAACATGTGAATTTTAAATGACAATATAAAATGGTACCATGTCAGCCTTCCCCTTATTTTTCTTCTTTTTTTTCGGGCTAGTTGTCCCATAATATTTCGTGACCGGCATGTAATGGGACGCCCCTCAATTCACCTGGATGCTCGTGTCAGCCGATCGCTCTATCAAGAACGTCATCACGACCATTCGGAGTGAATTTCCCTTCCGCAACCTCCTTCAGTACATTCTCCTATACTATATTAAATAAACTTCAGTACATTCTCTTTGTGTTGTTGAATATAAGGTTGCACCTCATCTTCGTTGTTTAGCACATAGGTATGTGCTAAATCCAACATGTCAGGTGTCACAATTTTTTCAACCCAGCCCCTAATACCTTTTTCGGTCATCCAGTCACTATGACGATTCTTTGGTCGCCAATTAACTCCTCAGGGGAGAGATGAGCGTAACAATATGCAAGAGCTTCGTCTAAAATAGCGCGTTCAACAATACAACCTTCTGGACGATACCGATTAGATGTATAGTCCTTGTACACTTTCATCAATCTTTCGAAAGGATACTGATATCTCAAGTACACGGGCCCAAGGTGCAAAATCTCCCTAACCAAGTGAGTGGTCTGGTGAATCATGATAGTGAAGAAAGAGGGTGGAAAATACATTTCAAAATGACAAAGAGAGGTGACAACGAGGTCCTGCATTGAATCTGCATCATCGAGGTCGATGACTTTATCGCATATGGACTGGAAGAAGAGACAGAATCTAGTAATGGCATATCGTACCTTTTGAGGTAAAATGGAACGAATAGCCACGGGTAATAATTGTTGCATCAAAGTGTGACAATCATGTGACTTTAACCCGGTGAGTTTTAGGTATTGCATTGACACAAGGCTTTTGATGTTCAACGAATAACCATGTGGCACTTTAATTCCATTCAAGCATGCACAGAACTCTTTTTTTTCATTCCGTGAAAGGGTATAAGCTGCTGGCGGTAAAATGTACCATTACCTCTCTTTTGTGGTGCCAACTCTAGCCTATTACCCATCATTTGTATATCTTCCCTAGCTGCGGCGTTATCCTTTATTTTAACGGGAACATACAGGAGGGTATTGATAATATTATCACAGACATTTTTCACAATGTGCATGAAATCGAGGTAATGCCTGACCTCCAGGTCAGGCCAATATGGATGTTTATTAAAAAAATATGGATCTTTTCTTATACCCACGAGTAGACAATTTATTAGAGCCGTTCTTCTTCCCATATTTAATCTCAATATGCTTTACTTTCTGATAAACTTCATGCCCACTCAAAATTCTAGGAGGTTGACGAAGTTCTTGACGTCCATTAAATGCTTTCTTGTGCTTGTGATAACAATGGTCAGGATCCAAGCCCCTCCTATTTCCCAAATACACATACTTATGAGAACACTTCAAGTATTCAGACTCGATATCCTCCCCACACAATGGACAAGCCTCTTTCCCATGCACCGTAAGCCCAGAAAGGTCGCCATAAGCCGGATAGTCGGATATTGTACACAATATCATCGCTCTCAAATTGAAAGTTTCATTCTTATATGCATTAAATACTTCTATCCCACTATCCCACAAAATTCTCAAATCATCTAAAAGAGGTTCCAAATAAACATCTATATTATTTCCAGGTTGTTTAGGGCCGGAAATTAACAACGACAACATCAAATACTTTCTTTTCATGCACACATATGGAGGTAAGTTATATATTGCCAACACTACTGGCCAAGTACTATGTTGGGTACTCATGTTTCCATGTGGGTTCATTCCATCAGTGGACAACGCTAGACATAAGTTTCTAGGTTCATTGCCGAACTCGGGATACTTAGCGTCAAACGATTTCCATTGCATACCATCTGTCGGGTGTCTTAGCTTCCCATCATTTATTCTTCCAGTTTCATGCCAAGTTAACATTTTTGAATCATTGTTATTCGCAAACATCCTTATGAATCTTGGTATCACTGGAAAATACCACAGCACCTTAGCCGGGATCCCTTCCTTATTCTTATAACGCCACACAAAACAAACCGGACAATTGGTTAAGTTTTGATATAATTTTCGATACAATACGCAGTCATTTGGACATGCATGTATTTTCTCATATTTCATACCCACTCCTCTAATTAGTTTTTTAGCCTCATATGTCTTAACGGGAAGAACATTACCATCTGGAAGCATGTCGTTTATCAAGGCTAATAAACTAGTGCAACACGTGTCACTCACCCCATTTGCCCCCTTGATATTATACAACTTCACCACAACCGACATTTTTGTGTACTTACAACCAGGGTACAGAGGTGCTTCAGACTCACACAACTTCTCATACATGTTGTCAAGGTCATCCAAATTAATATTGTCATCTTCAAAAGCATTTTATTCATTATCTTTTTGTTCATTATCTGTAGACCCAACATTCAACTTGTCTGCTTCCAACTCAACATACTCAGCAAACTCGGGATCATCAGTCATATACTATACTTTTCAAAGCTATTCTGTTCCTCTAATGATTCCCCATGAAAAGTCCAACGGGTATAGGATCGACTAAAACTATACTTTTCTAGGTGAATTTTAACGTCCAGAATAGCCATATACCTAATATTACCACATCTTTCACAAGGGCATGGAATACTAGAAGAACCATTCAAATTGTTCGCAGCGACTTCATAAAATTCAGCTAAACCATCTTTATAGTTTGGGTCACTCATATTCGCAGCATTCATCCAAGTTCGAGTCATTTATCTTCATTCGTAATATATATAGTAAGCCAACTAATTTAGAAAATCCAACTAATTAAAACTAATTCAATAATAAGCCAACTAATTCAGAAAATGCAATATATATTATAAGGCAACTGATTCACAAATAAACGAAATTCAGGAAATCCACAATAATTAGAATTGAACAATCTAGCTAGAAAATCAAAATAAGAAATAGTTAATAAAAAAAATACCTGATTAATAAGAAATAGCAGACGGTAACAACAGTGACGGAGATGATGACTGAGAGACGATCAGGGAGTATGTATTAGTGTTTGTGGTTTTGTGTTGCAGTATGATCTCTTTGTGTTTGTGTTTTTGTGTTGTGTGGTTTTTTCATCTTTATTAACAAATTTTGACAACGGATATTATACATAGTAAACTGTTGTTATTAGTTTATATATTTACAACAGTTAAAAAAGTTCTAACCGTTGTTATAACTAATAACAACGTTCAACAAAATAAAACCGTTGTTATTAGTTTACGCCAAATTTTGCGCCAAATTAATAACACATATAACAACGGGTTTGTTGGTGACTGTTGTTATTACTTTACATTAGTTTTGCGCCAAATTAATAACAGCGTATAGAGTAAACTGTTGTTATTAGTTTATATATTTACAACGGTTATTTTAGTTTGACCCGTTGTTAAAACTAATAACAACAGATAAAAAAATAATACCATTGTTATTAGTTTTAATAAAATACCGCGGAAAAATAATAATCCATTCGACAACGGTTTTTCTTAATTTTCATGAATAAGCGTTGTTGATGGGGCGTTGTTATTGCCTCAATTTGTAGTAGTGACTGTTATTTCTGACTTTTTGGAGCTAAACTAAACTGAACTGAACTGAACTGATCTTAATAGACCTGAACTGAACTGGGCTGAGCTGAACGGGACTGATTGGAGCTGAACTGAACTCAACTAAACTAAATGGAGCGGAACTGAACTGAACTAAATGAAACTGAAAAGAAATAAGCTTATTAGAGCTAAACTGAGCTAAACTGTTTGAGTGGTGCTGCTGTGGCTATCTCTGATGATTTGATCGCCTATGTTATTAGGGTGGTGAATCTTTTCTTGGAGGGCCGGTGCCCTATAGCCCTTGGTGAGTACATTGCCATCGCTCCGCTTACGCTGCTTGTTAAGCTGGGCAGGGGTGTTCGTCCTATCGATGTTGGCAATGTCTGGAGACGTCTTGTCTCTAAGGTTGGTGCTTGTTTGGTTGGTCCTTCTTTGTCTACTTAATTTGCTGGTCTGCAGTTTCGGGTTGGGGTGTCCGGTGGAGGAGAGGCTATCTTGCATACCTTGAATCGGCTCATTGAGGCCCGTGGTGGTGATGTGGGATTGTCTATGTTGCTAGTTTATTTCCAGAATGATTTCAACCTTGTTGATCGTGTGACCATGCTACAGGAAGTCCGCCGTCGTTGTCCTATTCTTTCCCTGTTGGGTGGAGTTTTGTTACTCTAGCCCTGCCCGTCTTTATTATGGGGAGCATTGCTTGTGGTCTTGTCAGGGTGATCAGCAGGGTGATCCGTTAGGCCCTTTACTTTTCGCTTTGGTTTTGCATCCCTTAGTGTGCAAAATACGGGACTCTTTTGATCTTACTATGGAGGCCTGGTATTTGGATGACGGCACCATTGTTGGGGACACTTCGGAGGTGAGGGCTGTTTTGGATTTGATTATGGTAGATGGGCCTCGTTTTGGTCTCCATCTTAATGTGGCAAAGACTGAGGTCTTTTGGCCTAGTGAGGATCCTCGGAGTCGGCTTTCCCGTGTTTTCCCCTCTACTATTGCCCGACCCTTGCGTGGTGTCTCGGTTTTGGGTGGACCTGTTTGTACTTGTCCTATTTTTGGCAGTGAGCTTGTGGTGAGGAGAGTGACTAAGACTATTGAGCTTTGGATTTAGTCGCGAGGATCGAGGACCCGCAATGCGAGTTGCTTCTGCTCCGTGCTTGTACCGGTATTTCTAAGCTCTATTTTTCTCTTCGTACTTGCTCCCCTGGAGTCTTTGGGTCTGTCCATCTTCGCTTTGATGCAGCCCTTCGTTCTAGCTTGGAAAGTATTGTCACCGCGTCTTGGCCTAGTTTGGGGATTGGCAGTGGCGCCTTGCCACATTCCCATTTCAGTTGGGTGGGCTCGGTGTTTATGCTGCGGGGGATGTTTTACACTATGCTTTTTTGGCTTCCCGTTTGCAGTCTGCAGTTTTGCAGGCTACGCTCCTACGGCCTTCTGGTATTGTGGATGCTGGTCCTACTTTCGACGATGCCTTGCGGGTGTTCTCTGAAACTACAGGTTCTGATTTTTTACGTGATCCAAGTGAAATCGCTGCTCCTAAACTTATGAAGAAATTGGAAGATATATATTTCGCGACGGTTGCTGCGTCTTCAGAATCTGTTTTCTCTTTGACACCGCGTCAGCTTGCGTTATGGAAGTCTCAGCAAGGTGCCCACGCCTCTGATTGGTTACGTGCGCTTCCTATCTCTGAGTTGGGTCAGACGATAAACATGAGGACCTACCGTAGTGTGCTGGGGTATCGACTGGGTGTTTCGTTATTCACGGTATCTAAGCCTTGTCCTGCTTGCTCTCGGGTTTTTGCTGATGATGTGTATGGGGACCACGCTATTTCTTGTACTGATACTGTGGGGGTTAACCATCGGCATAACCTCGTTCGTGATACCTTATTCGACATATGCTATAGGTCTGGTATTTCTACGGGCAAGGAGGTTGCTATCGGTTTGGTTGACGGCCATGGCGGGTCTCTTCGTCCTGCCGATTTGCTACTTTATTCCTGGGACAGAGGGCGTGATGTGTGTGTTGATTTGACAGGGTCTTCCCCCTTGACTCAGACTGGGATGTCCGATTTTGTGCCAGGACGGGTTGTCGCTGATGCTACTCAGCGCAAATGTGCTAAGTATGGAGATTTATGCGCGACTGCTGGCTATGATTTCCTACCCTTCTCTTTCTCTTCGCTTGGAGAGCTGGGCTCGGATGCTGTTGACTTGCTCAAGCGGATCCAGAAATTCTCGGTATCTCAGGATGCTGGGGCTCGGGTGGCCGCTTATATCTTTACTAGGCTTAGTTTTTCTATAGCTAAGGGGGTGGGGGCTCAGATTCTCTCTCGGCTCCCTACCAACTTTCTGTAAACTTTACATTTTATTTTAATGAAATCTGCGCGCATCTTATAATAATAAAAAAAAATAATAATAATAATAATAATACTTTTTTTAAAAGCGAGCGTTGGTGAGGGAGAGTGCGAGAGTGCGTGCGATTTGCGTCGGCCTTCTTGCTGTGGCTGCCATAACCACCCTTCTGGCCACCTTTCCGGCCACCGTCTATCCGGGCTCAAGACGTTGGCTGTGGTGGAGTCGCTGGTGGTTGTGTGAGGGAGCGGTTGTGTGAGGGAGCGTGCGAGAGAGGGAGAGGCAATTAGCGTTTAGAGAGTGGAGTGAGGGAATATCGACCCAGCCTGCCGGAGTTCCTCACTGCACTGACCACCCACCCACATCGGCATTCTAGACCTTACGTCGCCGGCCTTAATGTGGTGTTTGGTGTCGTTTGGTGGCGTCTAGAGTTGGGTTTAAGGGTGTTTTGGTATCGTCGGTTGCGTCGGCAGATGCTTTGGTGCCACTAGTCGCCACGTCGCTGGTGGTCGCTGTCCTCGCTCTGTCCGCCGCTTTTTATTCCTCCAGCATCCGCGTCGACGGAGTCTGCATTTGTCTTCTGTGTTTTGCGTAGTAGTGGTTGCCAATCCGCGGCTGGTGTTTAGCCTGCACCCTCCTGCCGTTGCCAGTTGTCTGGCTGTCGTCTAACATCCATGGTGTTGTGTTGGTAGGTTCTTCTTGGGTGGCTGTCAGTCGTGTGATTAGGGTTTCCCTTTTTTTTCTTTTTTCGTTTTGTTTTGTTTTGTTTTGTTCTTGGCTAGCCCATGCACGTGCCCCCTGCATGCCCTAGCATGTGAATTTATGTTTGCTTCTTATTGATGGACGAATTGCACCATGCCTAATTTAGTCCGTTTTCATTGTCGTTTCTCGAGTATTAATGAGTGTCCGGATGGCCATGGCAAGGGCCTTACTAAGGCCGCTTGGCAGAAGCATTTTCAGGATCGTCATTGTCATGATGATGCTATGGGGCTTACACGTCAAACTCTTACTGATAGTCTGACGGTTTTCTCTAATGCCGAGATTACCTTGAAACGGATGGGGCTTTGGTTCTGTCGGGAGTGTTTTAAAACCCATACCTTTCACTCTAGATGTCGGCATAGTCAGGGTGATATTGTTGCGCCTCCGGATTGTGGCGATGGTATCGTTAGCTTTATTATTCATGGTATCGCAAGACCTCCGGCTCCGTCTCCCTCGGTTCTTTATTCTGATGATGGGGTTGAGCTTGTTCAGTGGTCTGTGTCTTCGCTTGATCATTTATTATCTTTGGGCCTTCGCACCGTGAAATCTATACCTCCTAAGTGTCGGCTTGGGTTTTCTCGGGTATTCAAGGGGGTTTTGGATGATGTGGCTTGATCGGTTCTGTCGCGGTCCCGATACAAAAATAATTACCCGCACTTAGGCTAACAACATAAGGAATGTAATTAGGGAAGTAGGGTGTCGATCCTCAGGGAGTACGTGTTAACTATGAATTGCTATGGATTGATTTTCATTTAAGTTCGAGTCACTTTAGGTGGTTGTATAAGCTATTAACATAAAATAAAATGGCAAGTATGTAAATGACGATATGTAAATAACAAATATGTAAATTGCAAATGAAAAGCTCAGAACAGAAGACTTACCCGATCGGGTTGTCACGTACCCGATCGGGGAAACCCTCTTATCCGAATAACAACAACTAAAGTCTAACTAAAAACGATATTTAAATGACAATATTGAAAGCCTAACTAACTAAACTAATAAACTAGACAATAATAATAAAGTAAACTATCTAAGAACAAGAATAGAAAGACGATAAAGTAAACTAACTAGATAACAAGAAAATAAACTATCTAATACGGTAAGATAAACTAACTAATCAAGTTGTTATAGTGAAAGAGAAATACATGTAAAACTAATTAAAAGCTTCATTGATACCAACATTAGAATTACTATGATTGTCTAGGCCTTGTAGCGGTATATTCCTTTCGGATTTTTACCAACCTTTTAGTGGATCCTAACGTCCTTTCAGCATGGTTAAGTCACTAAACCCCTATTGGTAGTCCTAATTCCCATCCCAACTCTCGTTATAAAGATAGAAATTGAATAATACAAACAATTGTTTATGGCCACTAAACTTAGTTATAGAATTTTGACACGACTAAAGGAAGAAACAATTAGATGGTTCAATTGGTAACTACTCCTCTTTTAATTCATTTAACTCGTGAATCATTTCAAATATTACAACTCTATTTATTTTATTTACACAATGATAATTTTACAATATTAGAATTAATCTAATTTATATGATCATGTGATTAAGTAAATTAACAAGAAAAAGATGTATGAAATTAGACTATGAAATGTAAATACTAAAGTGATTATGGTGATTATATTAATAAAGATTTTAGTGATAATGTTTAGGATTATATGATTAGGTAAATTATAATGTGACATGCTAAACAATATTTTGGTCTTAACTAGATTAGTTTTAGATTGATTTCCTAACAACAACAATATTATGAAAATGATACTAATGAGATTATAATTCATGATGGTTAAAATTGCATAAGTAAATCAAGGATGGAGAATTACCGTAATTGGAATATGAATATATAAGAATGAAAGTAAGAACAAATACCCAAGAACAAAAGCTATGAAAACACTAAAGCAAAGCTAAGAAATAGACTATATTCTAAACTTGTAAGGAAGAAAATAAACTATGAAATGTGTTATTGTATGGAAGTAAAAAGATGCAAAGATATATATGATATAAGATGATAATGGATAATTGGATGCTTGGATGATAATTGTGTGTGATGATCATTGGCTTTTATAGGGATGCATGGCTGCTGATCCCTCGTCCAAATTCGTACCCTAGTCAAAGTATTAATGTACACATTTAAGCTCGGTTGAAGAAGAGCCAAGTAACGTCCTCTTGCAGAAATACCCGATCGGGTATTGGGTAATCCGATCGGGTTTTTGTGTAAGATGGATTTTCCGTCTTTTCATCTTAGGCACGGAATCCTATGCCTTGGTCTTGGTGAATGCAATGCGGAATTGGGCTTGGGCTGATCTTCTCTTGACTTGGGTTGATATTTTGTTTTAAAGTTCAAAGCCAAAATCCAAATTGAGTTCATTCGAGGAAGGATGTAGCGGAATCGTAATCAAATCGTGAACTGGCTATCATCAATTCCTTGAAAACTCGTATCCTACTGTCTTTGCTCCATAATGTAGGAAAATATAGCAAAACCGCTTCATTTCCTATAAAACGAGTCAAAACACGCAAAACAACTAGAATAGCAATATTAGCTCGTTAATCACTTAACAAAGTGCATAAATCGTATGGAAATCGAGCTAAAACGGGGGATAAATCAGAACAAAATATCACTTATCAAACTCCCCCAAGCTAAACCCTTGCTTGTCCTCAAGCAAACATAACAATCATAACTAGGACAAGGGTAGCTAACAATGATCAATCTATCATACAAATCTCAAAAAGTAAGCTCTTACAAGTAGATGAATCATAAACCCGTTACAACAAGGGCGAAGGAAAATGCGAATCATGGTTGAGATTTACATAACGGCGCAGCATAGAAAATATTCTTTGGACCTTTTCAGCTCTTGCATGATCTTTTTGACAATGGACTCTCACGGTACACTCATCACTCAAATTTTTGTAAAATAGGAAATATTGGTTTAAATTTGAAGTGACACTCACCTATCTACAACTTATAAGAATGTGCCCGCAGTCTAGTATGGTAGACAATCCAAAATCATTAAGTAAAACTAATCATGATCAAAATATAATGTAAGAAGCACTAGTAAAGTAAAGAAGAGGCTTGGGAAATTTGGGTAAGAAAGTGGACAAACGATTTTGGTCATGTGGAGCTTAAAGTCAAGCTAGTAATAACCAAATGTTCAGTGGATACTCAATCCAAATCATACCAATTTCCATCAACAAAAGTCAAAGCCAAAAGCAGCATATTGGCTTATTAAACATGACAAACCAAATTACGACTTCCCATAAATTTTTTTTTTTTTTTCATGGAAGCGTTTTTCCTCTTTTCTTTTCCTTTTTTTTTTTCTTTTGAGCTTTCAATTTCATTCTTTTTCATTTTTCATCATTTTTTTCAAAACTCTTTTTTTTCTTTTTTTTTTCTTTCACATCAAAACCCGAGAATCAATAATCCCGAGACAATTTCACACCAAATGGTGGCATTATCAGAACATCGCAAAAGCACAGAACACCCCTACACAAATAGTTGGTTACTAGCTCAACAAGGGTAGGCAAAATTATAATGTAGCTAGGAAGAAGGGTGTTTTTGCGAAAGGTGAAAAGAGATTGAATGGCTTCAAAATGTAGATCATGAGAGTTATACTTATAGAAAATGGAATAAAAACCATACTTATGCGTTTTGATGTAACACAGACTATAAGGAGAAACTACTCACTCCTAAACTGGGATCGGGTTCAGATGTACCGACCACTTGAGGCTCTACCTTACAATATGAGTAGCTTGCCATAGTCAAGATCAAGCTTAATTAAGTCCAAATGCAATTTTCTACCTACTGTGTACAAGACATCCCCATGAATGCATAATTCCTCATAATATAACGAAACATTAGCTTATAAAAACTATAAAATGAGAAATGTAAGATGGAAATGATCTTTTCTTTTTGTGTTTTCGAGTTTTTCGATTTTTTTTTTTTATAAAAACTAAAAAGAAACTAAGAAAATTAAAAGAAAATAAACTAAAAAGAAAACTAAAAATCTAAATGCAAATCCTAAATGCAAATCCTCCCCCAAGCTAAAAATTCACATTGTCCTCAATGTGCAGGCAATTATAATAGAAACAAATCGAAAGACGGTTGATAGCACATAGAATAGAGAAACATGATGAAATTCTAATGGGAAAAGGGCTAAAATAAAACGAAAAAATGCAAAAGAAAGAACGGAAAGAAAGAAAATTCTTACAAAATGTCTAGCCTCCCCCAAGCTAGTTATAAACAAGGGGAGCTTATCATCAAATCACAAAGGCCACCAGCTGCGTCCTCTCCTCTCAGAAGGAGGTGGCTCGGGTGCAGATCCAGAAGCATCTGTGTAGTAGGTATCATCTGCAGAATGATAACTACCACGAGAAGGAAAGATCCCGGTTGGGTTGCTGGCTCCTAAGGACTGGTACTCCTCTACTTGGTGATCTCCAAAATCACCGCTATATCCCCCAAAACTC
The DNA here is from genome assembly GCA_022085475.1 of Heliosperma pusillum. Taxonomy (NCBI): domain Eukaryota; kingdom Viridiplantae; phylum Streptophyta; class Magnoliopsida; order Caryophyllales; family Caryophyllaceae; genus Heliosperma; species Heliosperma pusillum. The sequence goes on along the minus strand of JAIUZE010075095.1, from coordinate 5,576 downwards.
TCAACGCCATAGTCGGTTCCACAGTAATCCGGTCCAGTTCGCGGCACACCTGCAGCATAAGTAGTACCATACCTCCCCTCGGGCCAAGTATAAAAAGACGGGTGGGGGCCCTCAAGTCTAATCACACCTTGCCTAGCAAAGTGGTCATAGATGGGGTGCAAAGCAAGCTGCTGGTCAGACTGAATTCTATTGATTGACAAGGTTAAGGCTTCAAACATGGCGGTCACATCGCCCTCAGCATGGGTCGAGTGAGAGGATGATCCTACCTCAGGGCGGCAGGATCTAAGTTGAACAGGGGGGTCAATGGGGGTAATATCCCCAACAGGAAGGTAGTAAGTAGGTCGGGGTAAGATAGCCTCACCCTCTTGAAGTGGAGGTCGCTGCCGAAGAAATGGAATTTGCTCTACCTCGGCGGTCAACTTGACCGAATCACGGCCAGCAATCCTCCAAATCATATGGGGGTGAGAAGCACGAAACCAGTTGAGCTGAACAAAGTAATCATAATCCAACCCATTTCCCATCTCGGTGGGAGGTGTAGTCAATGCCTGAAGGTCGGTGGTGGCTTGGTTAAAGCCACAAACTCGCATAGCAAGGTGAGTGATAAGACCTCCATAGACAATGGCAGTGTTCTTAGGATTAATAGCTTTGGTCAACTGAACAGCAAAATGATACGGTATACTAAAGACCACGGTGTAAGTTCATAGACCCTAATTAGACTCCTCTAATTAGTTACTAAATTACTTGTTAATTTAGTGTTTAATAAAGATCTATGTAACATGCATGCAAATTAAAATGCATAATAAAAAGTAAGAAGAAATTTCTTTACATTGGGAAATTTCGGTTATATGGGCACAACAAGAAACACCTTTCTTGTTGTTCTTGTGCTAGAAAGAAAAAGATGATCCTCCTTGTAATCTTCAAATTAGAAGACCTCCTTTGAGATGCACCCAAGAGAGAACCCAAACTAATCACTTAGTTTTTGACTAGAAAACACAAGTGATAAGATGAACTAATATTGGATATTATTACTACTCTAGTAATAGGAAATATTAGTATTAGAGAGGTTTTAGAGGGATGAGGATTTTAGTGAGATAAGCAACAAAATAAGAATGAACAAGTGAAGTGAAAATGAACAACAAGATTGTCCATTTAAGGACACTTGGGGTCCGGCCAAATCAAGCCTAAGTGGCCCTTATTTTGCTTAAAATAATCCCATGCAAAAATGTTGAGTGTAGTAGTGAATAAGGTTATGATCATGTGTCATAAACATGACATGATAACAAGATGTAGTGTAATACAAGAAACAACAATCATCATGTTGTACACTACCAATTTTCGGCACCCACTAGTGTCATGTGGTCCATTTTGATTTTTGATATTTGTCCCACAAATACTTATAATCATATGATTAATTATCTTGTATAATTAAGAGTTAATTTGATCATATAACAATTATATGACTCAAATTAATAAATAATATACACTTAACTTTTAAGTGATATTTTATCATTATATCAATATATAATGGGTCCCACAATGCCTAGTTAGTTTATTTTACAACTCCTTGTAAATATAATTAACTAATCACCTCTACCTCAAAGTATATGCATAACCTCAACTAATTTAATGAATTAACTATTAATCATTAAATTAAATCTTATTTAATCGTATTAAAATAAGACGTAAAATTTATTCAGTCAATTATCGTATAATTGACTAATAAACTTATCCGGAATGAGTTCGTAACTCAATTTCCAATAATTAACTCTCGTAACTAAACATATATCAAATATATATGTAAAGTACTAATTAATATGTATCGTATACAAATAATTAGATTTCTGTTTGGGTCTCATCCTATAGGTGTGACCGAAAGGGGTCAGTTGATTACCGCCGTCATACGACAATAACGTCTAACTCTAGTCAGCTGACCGTTATCGATTTACGTTAATCAACTGACGTGGAGTATCAAAATACTAGTCATCCCACTAATATTCCAAAATGAGATTTATAATATAAATGCACTATTGTGGAGGACACTTGCTCCAACAATCTCCCACTTGTCCGATACAAGTTGTGCATGTAGCCACACTATTGCGGAGGACTCCTACTCCCACAATATCTCCCACTTGTCTCGACAAGTTGTGTGCTACCAATTCTCTTGTCACTTTAGCGTCACATCCTCCCACTCATCGCAAGGTGTCTTTCAGGTCGCACTTGCGATTGGAAAAATAAATTGAGTGGTTTTCTCGATCTGGAGAGTAACTGTCTGACCGGAAAATCTACCATAGATCTCTTCCGAGCGTGGCCACGCATTTCCAGTCACTACTCCTCGAGTGGCCCGAAGATGTTAATACCCAACGTGGGTGGACAATTCCTGTTGACCCAACTTACACTGTATAATGCAAATCACCATGGCCCAGTAGATGCCCATCGGCCTCCTTTCACGGCACGACCTAGGACAAAAACCAAAGTCAATCGGAAAATACACTGACTCAGGTAAATGGTCGCCAGTCTAAAGAATCGACTCATAGGAATATAATAGAAATCCCCGCCACGACCAGGCTTCAACAATTTTGATAAGGGACTCTATCATGGTCACTGTCCGACAGAGTGTCTCTACAGTCTGTCTATGTAAACGATCAGTCATCCCCATGACCCCATGGTGTTGAACCAACCATCGATCGACTTACAATCTAGTCATTTCGAGACGTCACCTTATGCAAATGACTAGGGACAATTACTAAGTTCATCATGTTCACTTGAATTGAGTTCAACCTTTCTTATAACCAATTCGGATAAAACAAAGTAATAAAATTTAGTCAATACTAAATAAAAGAGCTCATATAAAGCTCGAACAATGAATGCAATTATCATATATGTAAACATTGATACAACATTCAATTATTACATATCACATAATCTAGAGGAATTCAGGAACTCGTCTTAATCCCATCGAGACGACATGACTGTCATGTTTGGCCTTTGTAAGAGGCTTGGTTAGAGGATCAGCGATGTTATCGTCTGTCCCAACCTTACATACATCTATTTCCTTCCTCTCCACGTAATCTCTAATTACATGGTATTTCCTAAGTACATGTCTAGACTTGTTACTAGACTTGGGCTCCTGTGCTTGAAAGATAGCCCCACTGTTATCACAATACATCGTGATGGGATCTGTGGCAGTAGGGACTACTCCTAGTCCTTCCAAGAACTGCCGAATCCACACAGCTTCCCTTGCAGCCTCTGATGCCGCGAGGTACTCAGCTTCTGTTGTAGAATCCGCAGTCACGCTTTGCTTGAAGCTCTTCCAGCAAACGGCTCCTCCATTCAACATAAAGACATAGCCGGATTGGGGTTTTAAATCATCCCTATCAGTTTGGAAACTAGCGTCCGTGTAACCCTTTACACGTAACTCAGTCTCTCCTCCAAACACCAAGAACGAATCTTTAGTCCTTCGTAAGTAATTAAGGATGTTCTTTACGGCTATCCAGTGACTCTCACCTGGATTGGCTTGATAACGACTCGTCATGCTCAAAGCATAGGCGACGTCGGGGCGAGTGCACATCATAGCATACATGATTGACCCAACTGCTGAAGCATAAGGGATCAACTTCATGAGTTCAATCTCCTCGGTGACGGTAGGACTCTGGGATTTACTCAGAGTGATACCATGACCTATTGGAAGAAAGCCTCTCTTAGAGTCTTTCATTTTGAACCGATCAAGAATCTTATCTATATAAGCTTCTTGACTTAATGCTAGTATCCTCTTGGATCTATCTCTATAGATCCGGATACCCAAAATGCGTTGTGCCTCTCCCAAATCCTTCATCTGGAAATGTTTCCCAAGCCACTCCTTGGTAGAGTAAGCATTGGTATATCATTACCAATGAGAAGTATGTCATCCACATACAAGATAAGGAAAGTAACTTTGCTCCCACTAAACTTCATGTATAAACATGGTTCCTCGACACTTCGAGTGAATCCATTTTGTTTAATTACATGATCGAAGCGATGATTCCAACTCCTTGATGCTTTCTTAAGACCATAAATGGATCTCTTAAGTTTGCATACCTTCTTAGGGTTGGATTTATCCTCAAAACCTTTAGGTTGTGTCATGTACACTTCCTCTTCTAGAATCCCATTCAAGAAGGCGGTTTTGACATCCATTTGCCAAATTTCATAGTTATAAAATGCGGCAACCGCTAAGAGAATCCTAATGGATCGAAGCATAGCGACTGGGGCAAAAGTTTCGTCATAGTGTAAACCATGAACATGAGTGAAGCCTTTTGCCACCAATCTAGCTTTGTAGATATCATTATGTCCATCTATGCCATTCTTGATCTTGTAGATCCACTTGCACTGAAGAGGTCGCACCTTCTCAGGTAAGTCTACCAAGTCCCATACTTGATTTTCTTACATAGAATCCATTTCGGATTGCATGGCCTCAAGCCAATGCGTGGAGTCGGGACTAGAAACGGCCGACTTGTAGGTTGTGGGTTCATCACTTTCAAAAAGTAATAAATCACCATCTCCCTCGATACATCCAAGGTAACGATCAGGTTGAAAACTAATTCTTCCTGACCTTCTAGGGACAATAACCGTTTCAGACGAGGAGGGAACGTTTTCCTCCACTTCATTTTCGGTTTGTGGCTCTCGAACTTCGTCAAGTTCGAATTTTCTCCCACTCTGCCTTTTAGAAACGAAATCACTTTCTAGAAAGACAGCATCACGAGACACAAACACTTTGTCCTCATGACGGTTGTAGAAGTAATATCCACGAGTCTCCTTAGGATATCCTACAAAATAACATTTATCGGATCTGGGTGCGAGCTTGTCATTAGACTTCTCATGAACAAACGCCTCGCAACCCCAAATTTTCATAAACGACAAATAAGGAACCTTTCCTTTCCCTATCTCATATGGAGTTTTATTGGCTGCTTTAGTCGGGCTACGATTTAGTGAAAATATTGCGGTTAAGATGGCAAATCCCCAAAACGAGTCAGGAAGTTCTGTAAGGCTCATCATCGACCAAACCATATCTAATAAAGTTCGGTTTCTCCTTTCAGACACACCATTTAATTGAGGTGTTCCAGGAGGAGTCCATTGTGATACTATACCACAATCTTTTAGGTGTGAATCAAATTCATAATTTAGATATTCACCACCACGCTCGGATCGTAGGGTTTTTATCTTCTTATTCAATTGGTTTTCCACTTCATGTTGAAACTCTTTGAACTTTTCAAAAGCTTCACTCTTATGCCTCATTAAGTAGACGTATCCATATCTACTTAAATCGTCTGTAAAAGTAATGAAGTACTTGTAACCACCTCTAGCTTGGAGAGTCATTGGGCCACATACATCGGTATGTATGAGGCCTAATACTTCACTTGCTCGTGTCCCTTTTCCCGTAAAAGAAGCACGAGTCATCTTGCCCAAAAGACAAGATTCGCATTCACCATAAGATTCGTAATCAAATGGTTTGAGAAGGTTCGTTGAAACAAGTCTCTTTATGCGTCGTTCGTTTATATGACCTAAACGACAATGCCAAAGGTATGATTGATTAGGTTCACCTA
>JAIUZE010075094.1:0-34774 GCA_022085475.1 Heliosperma pusillum | reverse complement strand
TCTTTCCGCAAAATTTGAGGGTGTCACAGTTGGTATCAGAGCTATTTTGCTCCCGACGCACGTTTGTGTACCCTTGTATAAATAACTTGACCTTAATAAAATAATAAACTTGTGAGATAGAATGGTAGGATGGGTAGATTAGGATTTATGTTTTAGTCTATTTGTTTATGCTAATTGTTAGGAGTAACTTAATTTGTTTTGTTTCTTATGAAGATGGTTGGACCTCGTATAGAAGAGATCATTGGTAGTGCCAACCAGGTCCCTCCTCATAAAGAAGACCATTGCAAAGGACGCTATGTTTGGGTGGTAGCCAAATTGCTAGGAACAATATTACGCCTTATGGTGGAATATGTGTTACCTAGAAGGAGTATCCTCTACCGAAGATTTGAAGATTTACAAGCCTAATTGAAGAGAATTCTTTCTTCATCTATGAATTCTCTCGTCCTTATTGTATTATGCTCTCTTCCTTCTATCTAGGAGCTTCTTTCTCCTCCAACTTATTTACCTCTTGGAAATTACTCTTAATAGTTCCTCCATTATACCATTGGTATTCTTACCTTCCTCTTGTAACATTTGTATGGATGTCATACCCATTTGTATGCGGTATATTATACTTAGTCGGAAGAACTTTGAATTTTGTGGAATATTAGTGTTAGTTAGAATGAACTGGTGATTTGAGGAAATGGTATAGATCTAATTTCACCCTATGGTGGTGAGAGTTGGTACCTTGAGGAAGAAGTTTTGAATATGGTACCTAACCATCCTATTAAGCTAGTTTCATGTTCAGATGGTTATAAGGATTTGAGGATAAACTTATAATGAAACTTTCCTAGTGGTTTTAGACTATGAAAGATTAATGTTGCAATATCGTTTTGAGGATCGAAATAATCATAATGATAAGTTGGTAGTTGTGGTTAAGAATTTTAGTGATTCTTTAAGTGTTACTTGGGAAATTATGGTCTTTAAATGTTGGACCCTAACGGGAATAATTACCTTGTGGAATTTTGGGATTTGGATGACCAAACTTGAGGAATATTGTTATAAGCGAAAACCGATGTATTGAGAGTTTGGAAGAGATAAATAAATCGATTTACGGTCGCATTGCCCTATGTTTGGCAAAAGTGAAGTGAAATAAGATTTGTGTGGATAATCTCTTTGAGGTTTTATGATTCAACTTTTGAGGATGAGAAGGTTCATTGTTAATAATTTAGGGTAATGAATTTTGGTATAAATTGGATCAAAGGATTTCATGGTAAATCTCTTTTACCTTGAGGTTGTTAGCGGTCTTGTTTCCCTAATTCTAAATATTTTGATGGTGGTTTCCAATAAGAGTTTGATGGATCTTAGAAGATTTTAATTAAATTTGAATAATTGGGAGTTGCTACTCGATGTGTCATGCTTATGAAATATTGTGGTAGGAATCCGATGATTGAAAATGTTGAGGATATATTGCACTCTCTTGAGGACTAGATTCTGTTGCAGTTAGTATTGTCGAGTTACGACCGACAATTGAATTTTCATAGAGGGAAGATAGTATTGGGGTTCATCCTTCTTTCTTTCCTTCTTTCTATTCGATTTATTCTTTCGAATATTCAGTTCCTTCTATCGAATATCATCTCGTATAGATAGATTATTAGAAGCTTTAGTTAGAAATTTTAGGCATAGATAGTAGAGTATTACCTTTACTATAGAATTTTAGAACTAAAAGCTTTTGGGAAATGTTTGATGATTTCAAGTATTTTACCGTCAAGGAGTGTTGAGACTCGTTATTGGAGACGTTCGATAACTAGTTTTCTCATTTGTTGATGTGAAAATGTATCTTTTAAAGTCTTTGACTTGGGACGTCGATGTTCTTAACTGCAGACGAGAACTTTCCGCCCATGGATAAGACCCTGTATTTTTATTACAAATATATTTTTAACAGTTTTGAAATAGACCTACATATATGTTACTTTCCTTCTTTTAAGTTTCGAGGACGAAACTTTTTAAAAGGAGGGGTGATTGTAACAACCCGAAAAGTACCCTATTTTTCTAGTGAAAATATTTTACGGATACTTTTCAGCAAATTTAAGTTTTTAATTTAGAATTTATTGTTTCAAGTCGAATTTTGAATTTCCGAATTCGTATTTGGAATTTCTGCGAGATTCCATGAGAATCCCGTTTTTAAGTCAACTTTGACTTTCGTTGACTTTTCCCGACTCATCTCGTAATTTTAAAGACCGAAATTATATTTGAAAAATAATAAATTTCATTTATTTTTATTAAGATTTATTTGAATTTATGATAATTTAATATAATTATTTTGAATTTATTCGGAATTTAAGAGAAGGTTTTACGGTTTAACCCCGAACGTCATTTAACTATTCCCGAGTCATCTTAAATCCCGAAACAAACCCGAAACCCGACTTTGGCATGAGTCACACACCCCATGTCATCTTTTTCCACTCACTTTAGATCTTTTGATCTTTTGATTAAACTAATAATAATATCTAAGATATTTGTAACTTTATCGATCTGTCAACTTAAAACAGATCGCTTAAAACAGACCCGTTTTCCTACCATTTCACACGCCTATTCCCTCACCCTCTTATAGGACTAGATATTTTCTTTCTTTTCATTACAATAACATAATATCTAGATATTTGGTTTAAATTAACTTAATATATAATTATATCTAAACAATTACCATAATATAATTATAAAACCCGAGTCAATCCCGTAACAACAATTTCAAAACCCGATTCCATAATTCCTCTATATTTACACGGCTCACACTCCACTCTATTTCACTACTTATCTTTTCATTTTACAATAAATCAACTTAATACCTTTTTAATACTTTCTTTAATCGTTCTTGGTGTTCTTCATCGTTCTTCATCGTTCTTGAGCAAAATCATCATAAAACCTTCATTTCTTATTCAAATCCGTCCTAACTTATATTTCTAGAATCTCCTCTTCGCTCTCCATCTTCAAGTACGGTTTATTTTCAATTCCGACAAAAATCGTTTTCAACACTTTAATTATGGAAAATCAAGTTTTAATTCTAACAATATTATTCTTGTCATTTCTTATAGGGGAAGATTTTGAAGACGAGTTTGGTGACTCGTATATTTTAGGAGAAGACTAGTAGACGGGTTTCTTATTTCTTAGTTCTTATATTTTGGGTGCTACTTGATTTTTTTGCTGCTAGGTAACGATTCCGAGTTACTCGACGAATTAATGTTACATACTTTAGTTGTTGTTTATGATTTACGGTTTTTAAGTAGTAACATGATAGATGGTTATGATTATTATGTTGTATGAATTTATGACATGTTTAGTGTTCTTGACATAATTGGATGATTTGTTCATAATCATGATTTTTGTATGATGGTGGTTTAATTGGTTGTTAAAATGGTTGTTTGTTAATTAAAACATGTTGGAAATAATTTGGGGTTGTTTGTTGGTGGGGCCGTGTAGGGTGGCTGTTTTGATGGCTGGAAACCGGTCCAAACCAGGCCGGTTTAGGCCGGTTCAGACCCGGTCCAGCCCGGTCTGGTTGGTCCGTGTTTGGTCCTTGTGGGTTGTGTCGATACTTGATTGTTTTGTTGTTGTTTTGACGGGTTTTAAATATGTTAAGCATGCGGGAAATATTAAGAAACGGTTTTTAGAAAAGATGACCAAAACCGGTCCAAAATGAACCGTGGGTCCCCTTGGACTTGTGACGGTTTTTAGAGTATTGTTATTTTATCGTGTTTTGTAATATTTAGCAAGTGGGAAATTTTAATAAGTAAATTATTTATTTAAAAGGTTTTCATAATATTATTATTTCTCACATGTTATAAATTATAATACGAGATTGTAGTTTAATTTGATATCCTTTAAGTCAAGCGGGTTTTCGTATGATTTAATAATTCACATGTTTGAAATTGAATGAAATAGCATGAAATGAATGTGATATTCTTATGTTCAAGCCTCGATGGCTAAGACTCTGTTTCTAGCCGGTTTGACCAAACGGGTTTGGTCAAACTAAGATCTAGTCAGCCCCGTTTTGACTGATAACCCGTCGCGGGACTCGGGTCGGGGATTTGTCTTCAAGTAAGGTTTTATTTAATTATTGAATTAGCCTTAGTAGATATGAGGCGATATGATATTTGATTATGATTTATATGCAATTAGTCACATGATAGGAAGTTTTCCCGTGACTGTTTGATTATATGGTTGGTGTCGTGTTGACTAAGTACCCATACAGAATTATGAGTATATGGCGTCTTGACCATTCTAATTCTAAAGGAGTATCTTGGACCATGACATTGATAGGCCCGTACTATCTTTAACGAGCATATGGAGTTTGTCGCTTAATAGCTTTTGTGTTCCCGGCTTGATGGATCTTCAAGTCGGGGCATGGCTGCCATAGTTTCCACTTTGGGAAATGGAGCCAGCTTAGTACTAGCCAACCCTTTGGTGGATCGCCTTAGGTTACTCAATGTGGTTGTATCATGAGTCTTGGGTGCGATGGATCTTCGCATTTCTCTAGGTCTGCGCAATCTAGGTTTAGGGTTGAGTTGTATCTTGGCCATGTTTTAAAGGTAACCTCTGAGCTAAGATATGTGCTTTGGATCTGGGCCATGTTTTAAAGGTAACCGCTGAGCCTTGATGTGTGCTTTGTATTTTGGCCATGTTATTAGGGTAACCGCTGAGCTAAAAAATATAAGTATATCCTACCTCGTAGGTATAGACTCGAGTTACAGAAGTCTTCTATTGACTGTCCTAAGAACTTATGCCTGTTTCTAGACGTATTGGTCTTTCATGTTTGATGATTCTATGAATCTTAGAAGGTGAGATGCAAGCCGCTAAGGTTGATAGAGTTTGGATTACCGGTTGTTAACTGATTCACATGATAGCTTGCATGAGTAGCTTAGCCTTCATATGATAGGTTATATGTTAGTTAATTGTTTCATAACATGAAAAGCATATCGTATATGTTAAGGTTTTTTATTTGCCATATACATTTCTTTTATGTTGTTCATGTTTTATTAAACTCGACATTTCGTGGCTGGGAGAACTCGGAGTTACTCCCCACTGACTGTGGCTTCCGTGTTTATATTTAATGCGGTTGGCAGGTTTGTGATGCATACTTGGGTACATTGACAAGCTAGCGAGTGAAGTATTACCTTGGACCTATATTCGGTTCTTAGGATTGTATATTATTATACACTCTTTTATTTCAGTATTTATACGGGAAACATGTCTCCCGTTTTAGATATTTCTTATGTATAATATTATTTCTTTTTGTTATGAACCTTGTTTGTTTAAGACACCTTTGTTATGATGAATATATTTAATAGTAGGTTCCGGTTTTAAAATTTACCGATTTTCACTAAAGTGAACCTATTAGAAACGTATTCTCATCTTTTATTTATTTAAATTACTTGTTTATCTTTCCGCAAATTTGAGGGTGTCACAAGGTAAATACTAGAAGACCCAAATTTCATATCAGATCACCTAACTTGGATTTTCGCGTAGAATCCGATTATGGGCTTATAACGGACTGAAATGCGACGGTTTCTACCCAACTAAACTAAATTCAATTTAACATCAATACAAAGTTACGAAACCATAAATTATCGATTTTAAATATTTTAACCAATAAAGGTAACATAGAATTTTATAAAATTAACGAGTTAGTAAATAACCATTATTATAAAATCGGGGGTGTTACATAATGGGTAATTGTAATCTGTGTCAACTAGACGAGGTATATATAGCGAATTGGTTAAGCAAGGAATAGTTGAAGCAATAGAAAAGTGTAATTGGAATGATGTTTAATTTGTAAAATTACCTTTTAATGGAAGTATGAGTTGAAATGAGGCAAATGAGAAGAAAAAATATTTGGAGGAACATATTTTGGGGTAAATATTAGAGATGTAAAGGGCATAGTTCGATAGGAAATAAGAAGGGAAGGTGGTAGTAGTTTCGAATGAGAAGATGAGGGATGTTGTGATAAAAGAAAATGATATATATTGGCAAATAATCGTTTGTGGAAAATTTGTGGTTTGTAATCGAAGAGAATGTTGTGGAAAGTTTAGTGAAATCATTTATGGCTCTGGAAGTACTGTAAGTAGTGGCTTGTGTGAGATGCATGGGTATTTGGTATTATATTCTTAGAATATCGTTATTATAGAATTTGGCAGTCTGAAGTGTTGGGTTGGTTTAATGGGGAGACAAGAGATTTAAATGAAAAATTATGAATGAATATTCAGATAAAGTAGTTAGTCGTTGGTGGAATCTTTCATGAGGATGTAGGATTGAAGAAAGAATAAGAGCTATTAAGTCTCAAAAGGAAATGTGAGAGCTTATTGTGATTATATTTGGTAGTTATCTTGAGTATTAGTCTTAGTACCTTGTGAGTGTTTTTGCAGGGAGAGAGAGATTGATGAAGGAGGACTTGTGATGGTTTGAATTGAGGAAGTTATGCGAAGGTTATAGTATGATATGGCAGATGTCATAGTTGAGTATGGAGGTAGTTTCAAGTGTAATAGTTTTTTTGTTTGATTTCATGTTGGTACGGGTATGTGAGGTGTTGAGGTGGTAGTTTCTAATTAGTTGTCTTGCCGGGTTAACCTTTGTGGTGTTCGGTGGCAAGAATGTTGATTTGTGAGTAAAAGGAGAATAATGTGTCGTAGTTCCGTGGCTTTGAGGGTGACGTTTGGGATATATTGGAATCTAGCTTCCTTGTTGTGATTGCATATGTGTTATTATTAGCTTCTTACTCGTAAGATGAATTAAGTAGACTGCGACATGAGTGTTTTGTGTAGCGCTTAGAGGCAAAGTGTTGCGGGAAGAATTGGTAATATGTGCGTGTTGAATGAGATTATCTCATCATGGTTTGTTTAGTCTTATGTTGGTTAATAGAGTCATTAGTTTGGTGGTATGTTACTTTAGTCATGTGATGATGCGAGTCTCCGTAAGTTAGTTAGAGCATCGAGTTTGAGAGCTTGCAGTAATTATGTGCATGGCATAGGTATATAGATGTATTTTTATTTTTACCGTTTGGTTAGCCGTTGTCTTGTGAGTAAAGAGTTGAGTCTAATCGGTGGAGATGTGGCTGTCGTATTGTTGAGTTTCTTGTTCTTTTAGATTTTGGTCGAGAGGCTTGATTGTTGGAGTATTTTCGCATGTGGATTGGGATGTTTTGGACTTAAAGGGGTAGGAGGAGGTCGTGAGATTTGATTATGGTGTGCTTGAGGTTGTAAATAGTTCATTTTTGTTTGGAGGATTTGATGGGGATATGGTGTTAGAGTGTATCATGTTTGAGTGGATGGATTCGTTGCCAATGGGGGTGAAATTTAGGATTTTGGTGGACGAGGATAGTGTTATGTGGTTGAGATAGGGCGAGAATTTAGAAGATGATATGATATGGCGTGGTAAATGATTTATTTAATGCTTTATGTTGAGAGTTTTGGGTGGATTAGAGGTGAATTGAGGAATGGATGGTGTTTTGATCTGATATAGTTGCAGTGTTGGTATTAGGGTATTAAGCGATCTTGGTAAGACGGAATGATGTAAATAACGAAAATAGGGAAGAGTTTAATGATGAATAGGGTTAGCGGGCGTAGCAGCATTTTAAGGAGAGCAGATTGCCTTATAGAATTTAGCTTTATTTTGTGGAATATCTAGAAATAATGTCATTGGTGGAGGAATTAAAGGAATTGTTGGTTAGTTGTACAGTCGAGGTATTATTATCGGCATAGATGTGGAGTCGTGGTCTTAGTCAAATTGTGATAATCGGCTTTGTTTATGTGAGAGAATAAGATTAATTGGAGGGTGGACAGCATGGATGATGTAATAATATTAATGGTTTGGGTATAAGCAAACTTCGGGGACGAAGTTCATTTTAAGAGAGGTAGAATTGTAGCATCGCATGTTAATAGCATAAGGAATTGCGATAAGTTGTAGTTGTGACAACCCTCGCGAATGCGGAAATAAAACATAACAAGAATGTGATTTATATAGCGGAAGATACGGTATTTTTAAAACTTTTTTACATGCAATTAGAAAAGTATGAGGAATGTCAATAATTACAAACCAAAGTATAAAATACTACAAGAGACGTAGTCTCTCAAAGTGTATCAAATATCAAAGTTATTAACAAACTAGCTAAGCAACGTCTAGAGGTAATTCATCCAGGCCAACGCCCGCTAGCTCACACCCGAACCCAAAATACCACAAGCAAAAAGCCATCCAAGCAAGCAACATGTTCATCCATGAAAAACATGAACGCCACAATCAGTGGGGAGTAACTCCGGGTTTTCCCAGCAATATCACAATAAACATACTTAAATGAAAATACGGAATAAAAGCATGCATATATAAATATACATGTGAAATACGAGAAGGATAAATAGGCAAATCAATATATAAGAATATCGATACATGAAGTACAAAGCCGTAACCATCATATTATAGAAAGACTCGGGGAAAACACCCTTAGGCAACTATATACTCACTAGGGCTTACATCTCACCGTTAGCGGCATATACTTGATAAGATAGAGACTCGACATATAAACCACGTCAATCATTTATTTCATGCAAGAGTCCAACTCAATGTTCACGTATAATTTAACTTACAAACAACCATCAAATCATACGAATATGACAACATATTCTCTCACGGTTAATGGCACGCACTAGCATCGTGTACAATAGCAAGACAAGCCAATGGAAGCCCACGGATAAGACATTTCCCGGAACCGTATACGATAAGACGTTTCGTATACTCATGACCTAGACCAACAAGTTTACGGAATAAGACGTTTCCCGGAATCGTGTACGATACGACGTTTCGTACACACAAGACTCTAATCCTCTCGGTAGGACGACGATAATAATACAGTCTTAGTCTAAACCTGGCCAGACTCTCGGAATAAGACATGTTCCGATTTGACATGTGGTAAGACGTTCCACATCCAAGACTCGATCATACAAAGACGTCGAGTACCCCAAATTCGGCTAAACGACACGAAAGAGGCGGAAAGAGATCTATAGTCAAAAGTCAAGCTAGTACACTACATGCAATGACACCACCTCGCAAGGATACAATATTTGACGGCCGGGTCGATCAACGCATGGCGTTCGCCTCCTAACAACGTCGTCATATCCCCATTAAAACATGCATACAAGCATCAAGGATACACCCCATCGCTCCGACATTCCAGTCTAACGAGTATAAGGGTGTAGCCGGGAAATGAGAGTTCAAAGCACTCAACCCGTAGTGCTCAAATCAAAACAAAAGGTAAAACCGACTCAAGAGGGGACATACTAAAAACCGTCACAAAACATGTGATACAAGCGAAGGGATTATCATATGTTCGAAACATTAATATTTAAAGTCAACTTTTAGAGTCAAACCCGGAAGTCAACAAAAGTCAAAGTCAAACCCGAGACCCGAAACCCAAACCCGACAATTTGGAGTGGGTTACAAACAAATCATCAATGCAAGAAAACTAAATCCAAAGGGTCAAAGAAAGTCAAGGCGGGAATAGAATTCAAAGGTTCACCTTTGGGAAAATCTGGCAGCAAGAAACGCTGGCAGCGCCAGGCAACGCTGCCAACGTCCCACGACGCTGCCAGCGTCCTGCCTCGGGCACACGATCCTCATATTTCAACTTGTCAACCACATACAACAATCATCATTTATCAACACAAACCATCAATTCTCATATCAATTAACAACTAACAACAACCATCATCAACAACACAATTCCTATGATTACTAACCTTATTCTAAATACGATTTCTAACATAGAAAACATATTAAAACACGTAAATGATATCGAGTAACCCTTCACCGTTACCTTTTCACGTCTTCAATCCGCGTCGATGTCCTCTTCTATCAAGAAGTAGTCTTTTTCGGGGTCTTAGAGGTCACCACCTACAATTAGATAATAAAAGATGAATATAATTCACCTTTGAGAAAGACGGATAAAATGAAAAGCAAGAAAGACGGTAATTTTATTACCAATACGGATAGAGGACGATTAGAGGAAAAGAATAAGACGAACTCTAAGGAATTTGAGCGAGAAATGAAGGCGTAGCGACGATTCTAAGATCGATCAAAAATGGAGGCTAGGGATTTGGGGTTTACTTGGTGAGGAAGAAGTGAAGTTGAATGAGGGTGAGTTAGGGTTTAAGGGAGTAAGTGGAAAACATGAGAAAAAGCCCAAAAACGTCTTAAGACGTAACTTACTCGGAATATCGCGTAAAGTCCGAAAACGAACTCGGAAATTCTAAATTAGACACGGGACATTTAATTCTAAACTAAAACTAAATTTCGCTGAAAATTATCCGTATAATATTTTTACTATAAAAATAGGGTACATTTGCGGGTGTTACAATCACCCCACCTTTTAAAAAGTTTCGTCCTCGAAACTTGAGAGTAGAAACAAAAGTATCAAAGACAGGAATCGATTTTCAAAATCAACACGAAAACTTTTACAAGGGAAAACATTTGTGAAATGATGCTCTTCTCGAAAACGGTTTAAGTAACTTTTCATAAGTGCGAAACTTTATTTGCGAATCACAAGAGTGCCCGCCGCGAACGATTACTCTAGTGGTCCAAATCAAATCATTGTCGAAATAGTGATGTCGAAAATCAAACAAACGTTAGTAAGTGCAGGACTAGTCACAAGACGTCTCCAATAACAAGTCCAAACATCCAACCAATCGCAAAAATCCAAATGTAAAAGCAAAAGAAATCTATTTTCTCCAAAAAGGGGGGTACAAAATTCATCTTTAAATCTTCGGTGAAACCTTTTGGAAATACAATATTAAAATTTGGAAGTTTTCTCAAGGATAAAATCAAAATAACAAGACATTATACGTACATAGCGCGACTCGAACCTTAAGTCCGCAAATCACGATGCTAAGAGGTACGTTCAACGAGCAAAATGAACCAAAAAGGGGAAGGGTTGGAGAGTAGCAGATTGAGCAAGGGTTAATTTGAGGGAAAAGAGAGGAATGAACTCCAAACCTATCTTTCATCTATGATAATTCAAACGTCGTTCGCAACTCGACATTACTAACTTCACGAGTAAACTAGTCCTCAAGAGGGTGCAATCTATCCTCAACATTCTCAATCATTAGAATTCCCACAAAAATATTCCATAATGACGAGATTTCAAGCCAATAACCTAATTATTCAGATCCATTTAGTATCCACTAAAGTCCATCGGCACGGTAGACTCCACAACTAACAATCCACATGAAATATTTATTACGTACTCTAATCTTCTTAGTCCCATCAAAACTCTTATTAGGAACCACCAACAAAGTATTTATATCTCGGGAAACATGATTGCTAACAACCACAAGGTAAAAGAGACTTACCATGAAATCCTTTAATCCAATTTACTTCAAACTCATTATCCTAAATTTACATGGACCTTTTCATCCTCAAAAGTCAAATCACAATTCCTTAAGCAAAGAATGAGTACAAATTCCAAATCATACACATTGCCAAACACATGGCGATACGTCAATTTATCAAATCATCTTGCCCATCAAAACTCAAAATGTATCGGCCTTTGCTTATGAAAATACTCTTCGAGATTGGTCACCAAGTCCAAATTCCAAAAAGTAAACATTCTTGTTAGGATCCAACATATAAAGACAATCAATTCTTAAGTAATTTTTAAAGAAACCGCTATAATCCTTAACAACAACAAACTATCATTGCGCTCAAATTGATCCTCAAGGTGATATTGCAATATCAGATTCAAAGTCTAAAATCACCAAGAGAGGTTCAACCTAAGCTTATCCTCAATTCCTTATAGTCAATTAAACATGAATCTAGCTCCATAGGGTGGGTAGGTACCATATTTGGTGCATCATCAAAACACACTTCCAAACTCCTTACATTAGCTAAAGAGAAAACTACCTCACAAGAGATTATGAAAGACGAACATGATACCATGAACGCTAGGAGGCATCTTACAAAGACTACGATCTGATGGAAAAGATGAAGGCGGAAAAGGAAAACGAGATTGATCTAAGGAAGTGAACCTACCAGTCACGATCTCCGGGTGAGAATTAGCTTCGGCTCGGCTGAGTACAAAGATGGATCCTTTAGCTTTGGTACCGGGTGCGAGAATCTGACAGTCGGGGCATTCACGAAAGTGGTGACCCGGCTTCTTGCAGAAAAAGCAAAAGAGGGGCCTATCATAGCATCCAACTCCGGGATGAACGGGTCTTCTACAACCGTCACAAATTCGTCCTTGAGCTTGAGTTTGAGGGGGAACATTGGGCCTAGGAGCCGCATTCGGGTTAGCTTGAGGGTGATAAGGAACAAGTGTCCTCGCATTGGAGTTTGAGGGAGCATTGAAACGGCTCTTGTTGGCATAGGCATCAGAAGAAGAGGGAGTGAAAGATCTTTTGCCATGGAAGTTTGACCTTGGATTGAAAGAGTAGGAAGGAGAGGGATTCTTCATCTTCGCTTCATCTCTAACGACCTTCATGGAGTTCTCGGCCCAAAGGGCATCATCATACAACTCCCCGAAAGAAGTAGAGCTCCTCCTTACCTTACTTTGAAGCAAGGCACTAAGCTTATTACGGTAGTGAAAAGCTCGGTCCTCATCACCTTGATGAGCCTTGGAGCAAAATGAGCAGGCTTGTTAAATTTGGTGGTGAAGTCTTGAACCGTCAAGTCACTTTGCTTGAAATCAATAAATTCCTTGAGCCTTTGTTGCTTGAGCTCCTTAGGGTAAAATCGGTCTTCCACGAGATCCTTGAAACATTCCCAACCGAAATTGATTTCAAGAATGGCGGTGGGATTAGTAATCGACCATCAATTGTCGGCTTCTCTTACAAGGAAATGCATGGCAATCCTCACCTTGTCCTATTCACGGACTTGGTATAAATCAAATTGCTTCTCCATTTCTCGAAACCATTCCGATAGCTCGGTAGGGTCCGGCTCTCCACCGTAAGGTATAATCTTACTCATAGCTATTTGGGTAGCCATCCAAGCGTAGCCTCCTTGGTGGTTATCCTCTCTACGAGGGGGGACTTGGTTGGCTTGAGCAATAGCCGCATATTGCTGATTCTTTAGAACTTGAGTAAGAGCTTCTAGCATAACATTGTCTACTACTCGAGGTCTAACCATCTTCATAAGAAACAAAAAAAAAATAAGTTAGTCCTAACACTTAACATAAACAAATAGACTACCAAGTAAAATCCTTAACTTCTACCCATCTCTCATTTATTATTTCAAGGTCAAGTAGTTTAAGTTTAGGGTTCACGTGTGTGCGTCGGGAGCGTTTAAAGCTCTGATACCGACTGTGACAACCCTCGCGAATGCGGAAATAAAACATAACAAACATGTGATTTATATAGCGGAAGATACGGTATTTTTTAAACTTTTTTACATGCAATTAGAAAAGTACGAGGAATGTCAATAATTACAAACCAAAGTATAAAATACTACAAGAGACGTAGTCTCTCAAAGTGTATAAAATATCAAAGTTATTAACAAACTAGCTAAGCAACGTCTAGAGGTAATTCATCCAGGCCAACGCCCGCTAGCTCACACCCGAACCCAAAATACCACAAGCAAAAAGCCATCCAAGCAAGCAACCTGTTCATCCATGAAAAACATGAACGCCAGAATCGGTGGGGAGTAACTCCGGGTTCTCCCAGCCATATCACAATAAACATATTTAAATGAAAATACGGAATAAAAGCATGCATATATAAATATACATGTGAAAT
Organism: Heliosperma pusillum; assembly: GCA_022085475.1. Classification (NCBI taxonomy): domain Eukaryota; kingdom Viridiplantae; phylum Streptophyta; class Magnoliopsida; order Caryophyllales; family Caryophyllaceae; genus Heliosperma; species Heliosperma pusillum. Next base: position 21,029 of record JAIUZE010075094.1, on the reverse strand, counting down.
ACGCGAAGGATAAATAGGCAAATCAATATATAAGAATATCGATACATGAAGTACAAATCCGCAACCATCATATTATAGAAAGACTCGGGGAAAACACCCTTAGGCAACTATATACTCACTAGGGCTTACATCTCACCGTTAGCGGCATATACTTGATAAGATAGAGACTCGACATATAAACCACGTCAATCATTTATTTCATGCAAGAGTCCAACTCAATGTTCACGTATAATTTAACTTACAAACAACCATCAAATCATACGAATATGACAACATATTCTCTCACGGTTAATGGCACGCACTAGCATCGTGTACAATAGCAAGACAAGCCAATGGAAGCCCACGGGATAAGACATTTCCCGGAACCGTATACGATAAGACGTTTCGTATACTCATGACCTAGACCATCAAGTTCACGGGATAAGACGTTTCCCGGAATCGTGTACGATAAGATGTTTCGTACACACAACACTCTAATCCTCTCGGTAGGACGACGAAATAATACGGTCCTAGTCTAAACCTGGCCAGACTCTCGGAATAAGACATGATGTTCCGATTCGACATGTGGTAAGACGTTCCACATCCAAGACTCAATCATACAAAGATGTCGAGTACCCCAAATTCGGCTAAACCACACGAAAGAGGCGGAAAAAGATCTATAGTCAAAAGTCAAGCTAGTACGCTACATGCAATGACACCACCTCGCAAGGATACAACATTTGACGGCCGGGTCGATCAACGCATGGCGTTCGCCTCCTAACAACGTCGTCATATCCCCACTAAAACATGCATACAAGCATCAAGGATACACCCCATCGCTCTGACATTCCAGTCTAACGAGTATAAGGGTGTAGCCGGGAAATGAGAGTTCAAAGCACTCAACCCGTAGTGCTCAAATCAAAACAAAAGGTAAAACCGACTCAAGAGGGGACATACTAAAAACCGTCACAAAACATGTGATACAAGCGAAGGGATTATCATATGTTCGAAACATTAATATTTAAAGTCAACTTTTAGAGTCAAACCCGGAAGTCAACAAAAGTCAAAGTCAAACCCGAGACCCGAAACCCAAACCCGACAATTTGGAGTGGGTTACAAACAAATCATCAATGCAAGAAAACTAAATCCAAAGGGTCAAAGAAAGTCAAGGCGGGAATAGAATTCAAAGGTTCACCTTTGGGAAAATCTGGCAGCAAGAAACGCTGGCAGCGCCAGGCAACGCTGCCAACGTCCCACGACGCTGCCAGCGTCCTGCCTCGGGCACACGATCCTCATATTTCAACTGTTGGAGTAGGTGTCCTCCACAAAAGTGCGCCACATAATAAATCTTATTATGGAATATAATTGGGATATTTATTGACTATATATATGATTAGTCATTGATTAACGTAAATCAATAACGGTTGGCTGACTAGAGTTTGACGTTAGTGTCGTTTGACGGCGGTGATCAACTGATCCCTTTCGGTCACACCTAAATGATGAAATCCAAATAGTAACTAATTATTTGTATACGATACAGTTAATTAGTACATTACATATATTCGATATGTATGAGAGTTAATTGTTAAAAATTGAGTTAAGAACTCAAATTCAATTAAGTTTATTTTTCAATTATGCGATAATTGACTAATAAATTTATATCTTATTTTAATACGATTAAATAAGATTTAACTTAGTAATTAATCGTTAAGTTACTAAATTAGTTGAGTTTTTGAGATAGAGGTAATTAGTTAATTATATTTACAAGGAGTTGTAAAATAAATTAACTTAGCATTGTGGGACCCATTATATATTGATATAATGGTAAAATATTACTTAAAATGTTAAGTACATATTATTTATTTAATTGAGTCATATAAATTGTTATATGATCAAATTAATACTTAATTATACAAGATAATTAACCATATGATCAATAAGTATTTGTGAGACAAATATCAAAATTCAAAATGGATCCAACTAGGCCAAAATGGGCCGGTTATGTTGTAGTTCAAAGGTGATGATTTTAGTTCTTGTTTTTACTATTTAATTACTTATGAAAGTGACATTACAAGTAAGAATAATCATCATATATACTACAACACTCCACTCTAATGCATGTGACAAAATTGAGCAAAATAATAGTCCATATTTGGACTATGACATCCGGCCAAATGGCCTATATTATGAACATTTTGTGTTCATTTTATACTTACTTCATTTTGTGCAATTGTCATACTTCTCTCTAAAACTCTTCTTCTCACTATAAACTCTCAAATACTAATATTTAATAAGTATTACTAGTGTAGTAATATAGTCATAATATTAGTAGAATAATATCTATCTTATTATCTAGTTAATAATAAGGGTAGATTATTTGGGTTAATCTTGGTGCAACTTAGAGGAGATCTTCTACTTTGGAGATAGTTTATGTTCATCCATATTTATAGCTCAAGAACAAAAAGAAGGAGTTCTTGTTGTGCCCATATAATTTCCATATCAATGTGAGGAAATTTCTTCCTTTATATAAATGTCTTTATATTTGCATGCATGTTACATAGATCATTATAAACTAAATTAAAAAGTAATTTAGTAATTAATTAGAGGAGTCTAATTAAGGTCTATGGACTCTCAATTGGTATCAGAGCTAGCTTGTAGCATGCATGTTCATTTTGGACATTTTTATTAAAGTTATAAGATAACTAATAAATCAAAGATTTTGAGTTCAAATACGATTCTGACAAACATTTTTGGTGCATGTATACCTACTGACGTCAAAATGTTTGTGGTTACATTTCGTGATTTTAGGGATTAATTTGCTATTTATTTTGATTTTTGGCGTTTAAACCGAGTTAACATGCATTTTATGAGTTAAAAGTTAACTAAAAATAGTTTCATGTTAATTCTGGCCATAAAATTTTAATATGATCTCACATGCATTTCTTACATATTGTATGTAAAATTTCGTGAATTTTACTTATGTATTGCATGTTCATTGATTTTTATACGATAAAAGTCGATAATATGAGATTATAATGTTCATAAAATTGAAACGTCCATTTCTGGTCTTGAAATTTTTTTTTTACATTTAACATTTTTATGTTGATACTCTTGGTGAAATTTCATAATTTGTTTCACTGTGTTACTATATCTAATGTTTTTATTTGATAAAACCATTAAATAAAAAGCTATTTGTTCATAAAATTAATTTAAATTTTTGGGCAAATGTTTTTTATTTTTATAGTTCCTGGAAATTTTCCAGAATGTACAAAATTTTTGGTTTCAAATTTTATGATGTTTATATTTTATTTTGGTTTTATTTCATAGTTGGTATGATTAAACCGTAATATTTAGCAAATAAAATCAAATCAATCTAATTAATGACCAACAAAATTAGTAGTGACTAATTTTGAGTTCTAAATCAGTTTAGTTAATTAGTTTGAATTTAAATGCGATTTAAATGTTGATAGTGATTTTTAATGGTTAAAAATCAATAAATCCCGGAAAAAAAATCGAGCTACAATGAGCATGAATTGAATCTAGGACGATTTTGGCATGAATTTTGCAGCAATTTATTTAATTTATGGTTGAATGAATGAATGTCATTTATTTAATAATTTATGCAAATTTTGTACCTAGTATGGCCTAGTTAATTTTTATCGTTATTTCCCGTAATGTAAGGGAATAACGTTTTGGTTGTAATTTTTTTGCGATCTCGTATCGCCGGTTTGTATAATTTAATAATTTTATTTTATAGTATAAATATATAATAGGAATTTGTATATTTGTACATTTGTAATTATTTTTATGAAGACCGGTGACTCCCTCAAGACGGTGCCATTTTGGAAGATGTTCCAAGTGAAAAAAAAAAAAAACGAGGAAGGGACCAAGGAGTTGTGTTTCCAAATTTGGAAACTATCTAGTGAATTTGGATTAGCTAGGTGGCCATACTAGGATTTTATTGTTGCTTGATTGCTTGCTTTATTTTCGCTCATGCCAAAATCGTCACACATGCATTTTATTTACCGTTATTGTCAATTCAACGTTATTCAAAAATTCACCGACTTAGTTCGCTTATAGGGAATTAATAACAAAATTGACAAGACCTCTCACATAACTTAAAAAAATTGAGATTTAGCCTTACCAATTAGTAACACCTATGAACCCCGTGTTCATTAGGGCTACCACGCTCGTGGGTCCCTTTTTACCTCGGGTAAGTAGGGTGATGCGATCACAAGCCAAAATTGGATTGGACTCAACGAGATAAGCGTTATCTTGGGACTAGGAGATGGATTTAGTCGAAATCCGTCAACCAAGAGTTCTAAGTGTAGAATTAGTCAAGTATTGACTTACCATTTTTAGATAAAGGTAGCATGCGATGACTATTTTTGTCTAAAGATGGGTCTTGGAATCACTTATATAATTTCGTGAGGGGTCATTATATGAGTGACTTGTTTAAAATTGTTTTTACAAGTGAATTATAAGCAATAAATGTTTATTTTCCGTTGATATTTATTTTTATTCGCGCAATGACAATTATTTATCCTTCTATGAACTTAAAAAAAATCCGTTCAATCGTGGAAAAGGTTTCCATTATTTTATACGGTAGCATTTTGATTGCAATCTCCGTTTATACCACCATAGCTAAAGACAAAATGAATTGTATCTTTTGATCCTCATATTCACCATTGCAAATGTCTCTTATGAAGAGTAAATGAATAAGTCACACTTAGTCAAAAGCGTTTTTGAATATTTTGTGACGCCTTCTTATAACAATGGTACATCAAATTTTGCTCCAAAGAAAATATTTGTATTTTGGTATGTCGTCATTATACTCCTTATCGAGGCTTACCTCAAAAGAGGCCAAATCAGTTGGGACGACTAGGTTAATTGATTTATTTAAAATCGTGAATAACCAAATACCGTAGTCACATCATGAAATGTTTATCCTTTTGAAGGTAAAACCATGAATGAAATGAAGAATAGTCTTCACAATAATTCTAATATACTTGTCTAAGTAGAAATTCATGAAAGTGAGTGGGAGCACTAAGAATGATGTTTATATTCTTAATTGTTAAGAAAAGGTTCAAGAGTAGGTTGGCTCGACTTTGACACAAGGCAAGGGAAAAGGCAAGACTATTTTGAATAGTAAAGTCAAAACCCAAGCAAGGTGTCGAACCCAACTTTTGACGATTCTATTTTACAGTGTAGGACACAAGAAAAGAATCTTCCCAAAGTTTTCTAAAAGAGTTAGAAATAGGGTGTATTTTTTCACCCATAAAATCTATATGATCGACATTTATTTTGCTAAATGCAATTTTTTGGGTATTAGATACCTATTATGGTTTTCATCAATGTATTCAATGCATATAATAATGATTCGTGCGACGACTAACCATAATTAAATGTCGACCTACAAGGGAAATATAACTATTGTAGTTTTATTTCTATAGAGACATATAAAAGTTATAATGTGATCAATCTAGTTTTGGATTTAGAGGTATACTTTAATAAACGTTATTATGTACATAACCTCTAAATAAAGAATATAGTATCCACTTAAGTGTACGACACAAGTGTTTCACTTTTGTGAAATAGAACAAACGTTGTATCTTTTTTATGCCTATACTTGGTCAATGGTTATACCATACCAATCAAAGGTAATTATATTCTTGACCTAAACTATATATTACTTGTTATATAGATTGCAAAAGGCTCAAAATTGGTGACCCTTATCTAATCTTAATTCTGGATTGTGTAGCACATTAAGAGGCTAGTATTAACCATTATCCCTAACCCATCTGATTTTGAATCTTATGGTGTGTACGAATCTTGTATTCAAGGCAAGATGATTCGTGCCCTTTTGTTAAAAAGGAAATCGGAGTAGTAAGTTATTGGCTCCATTACATAAGAATATGTGTGGTCCAATAACAAACACAACCAGAGATGGTTATGACTATTTCACTTTAATTTACTAACGATTTAAGTAGATATTATATTTGATTCTACTTAATGAGGTGCTATGGGAAATCTTTGAAAAGTTCAAAGAGCTTCAATGTGAAGTAGTTAACCACTAGCTCAAGTTCTTGGGCTTGGAGGAAAATATGTGGAGTCAAGGAGGTACTTAAGGTGGGGCTGCAATCAGAGGAGTGGCAGGAGGAAGGAGGATACTCCATTCTTAAAGGCTATAAGTGGCTGGCTGAGGCTGATAATACTAGAGTGGAGTGGTATAACATCACATGGAACAGATTTAACATTCCTAAACATTGCTTTATCTATTGGCTTGCTGTTAAGGGTAGATTGCTTACCTTAGATAGGATGCATAGAAGAGGTTATGAAGGAAATACAAACTGTTTTCTGTGTGGGTACACTGCTGAAGATCATCACCATTTATTTCAGGAATGCTGTTTTGCTCAGAAATGCTTCAAATGTTTGGATGAGTGGCTTCAAATCAGATATACAGGAGAGCACAGTCCTACTGCATTGATTAGGTTGAGAATGAGAACTGGTTTCATCAGAAAGGTGTATTGGTCATTAGTTGTGGCTGTTTATTATAGCATTTGGAATTGCAGGAACAAGTGTAGATTGGAGGCTTATGTACAAAAGCCTGAAAAGCTAATTCAAGGTGTTTGTGCTCAAGCTAGGATGCGACTTATGCAGCTAGAGCTTGGAAGTATTAAACGTGAAGAGGTCCTATGGTGTAGGGCTAGGAAGTTAATGTAGATGAAAGTTTTTTTTTGTATGTAATGTTGGTTGTATGTGTTAATTTGGTTTGCTCCTATTTGTAAAAGGATTATGTATCGATTGGCTTAGTGCCTTATTAATCAAAGCTTACATTTGCACCAAAAAAAAGAAGTAGTTAACCACTAGAGCATTAGATCAAGGACTTACGACTAAAATCGTAACTATAAATATCTAAGTATTGACTTTGATATTCACCAAAGTATTGTGAAATAGTTTCACGAGTTAACATTCTCTAACACACATTATGAGATAAGGTGTTGTTGCATAGAGATACAGAACCTTATACGATATGGTTTTGTCTTTGTCAAGTCAAAATGAGACATTTGACTAACCTTGGGATCTTAATATTTTTGTCTGCTATTTCTTTTCCCACCATATTAAAACACATTTAAAACAGTCTGATCTCATTTCATATGCGATATGGGTAGGTAGCGTACCTAATTTATAAGTTATTTGAATGAAACCAGTGCTCAATAATCCCACATTGACCACGAGAACAAAGCGTTTGTGACTCGTGATGCTGTCTTTCAATAAAAAATACGATTATTTCTTGATAAGACAGAGTGGGAGAAAATGTTTCAAGAGCCACAAACTGAGCATATGGTCCGGAAAAAAGTTTTCCTCATTGCTTGTTCAGTAGTTGTTTCTTCGGAACCTAGGAGGTCAGGTGGAATTTTATCACTCCTTTATAGTGATGAATTCTAATATGCGACTTATAAAAGACTGTTTTTAGTCCCAACTTCTTGATATGGCTTAGAGTCATACGATTCGTAATGGACTCCATGCATGATGGTCAGGTATGTGACCTGGTAATTTTTACTTGAAGAAGTACGACCTCTTCAATGTAAATTGATTTTTAAGATCGAAATTTGCATGGATGAACATTAAAATGTTATCAAAGATAACTTGGTAGGCAAGAGTTTTGCACCAACCTTAATTCTTTAATCCATTCGAATATACTTAGCGATTACAGCATATCATAAAAGTATGATGTCAATTGGACCTCAAGAACCACCTTCTCGAATACGATTCTAGAAGAGGTAGTATATTTTATATTCACCTGTGGGTTCGTAGATCCTAACTATCCTAAGTTAATTTGCAAGCTTAAGAGGATGTCTTAAATAAGCACAAAAGAGTTGGAATTAGTGTGTCAATCATGTTGCAAAATATTTCTCGATATCTCGAGGAATTATGTTTATACATGAAGTTTAGTGGGAGTAATGTGGTGTGCATCAGTCTTATATGTGGAGACATATTGATCATTTTAGATGATGGAAGATTTTGGAAAAGTAGAATACATCTTTTAGATATCTGGATTTATGGAGATAAATCTAAAAGGATATTAGCATTGAGTCAAAATTCTTATATTGATAAGATCTTTGACTAGTTCAAGGAAGTTGAACACATCATAATTAATTCCTTTTGCTTCCGCTGCGGGAATAAATTATATACGCTATGATGTATACTCAATCCGACATTTCGCATGCTTTGAGTATGACGAATCATTTGCAATCAAATCCAGTGAGAGTCACTTGATAGCCATAAAGAACATCCTCAGTACTTGCGAAAGACTAAAAGATATGTTCCAGTGTTTGGAGTTTAAAATGAGTTGCGTGTAAGGGTTACACAGACTTCAGTTTCCAAACTGATCAAAGTGATTTGAAATCACGAGTTGGCTGTGTTTTATAGAAGATTTATCTGTTGGAAGAGTTCCAAACAGAAAATACTATTGGAAAGGTTCCAAGTAGGAGTGACATTTTCAAATAGAAATGTCATGTATCCGCTGGAAGTGTTCCAGGCAGTTTATCATTGCGGATTTAACAACGGAAATGGAGTACATTGCGTCATATGATGATGCATATGAAAGTAGCTTGGATTCGACAGTATTGGAGGGACTAGAAATAGTTCATATAGCTGTATATCCTATCCCATTATACTGGTAAAACAGTGGGAGCTACCTTTAGGCCAAGAGTCCTAAGTCTAGATTCAAATCTAGACACGTACTCAGAAAGTTTTATGTAATATGAGATTACGTAGACAAAGAGAAATAGCAATCAGAACGATAGGAAAGATGCAAGTATTGCTAATCCATTAGCCATGCTTTTTGCAGGCTGAACATGATAGTCATGTCATTTCAATGGGGATTGAAATATGTACCTGAATTGCTAAAGATTATAAGATATGAAATTATTGATAGCGTATCAATTTTTCCAAATATTTGATAATCGCATTCATTGTTAGAGTTTCATTAAAAACTCCCTTTATTTAGTTTGACTAAATTTTAATACTTTGTTTATCCGAATTGGTTGAAAGAAAGGTTGAACCCAATTCAAGTGAACAGGATGAACTTAGTATTTTGTCCCTAGTCACTCAATGAGGTGACGTCTCGAAATGACTAGATTGTAAGTCGATCGATGGTTGGTTCAGCACCATGGGGTCATGGAGATGACTGGTCGTTTACATAGACAGACTGTATGACACTCTGTCGGACAGTGACATTGTAGAGACCCTTAAATCAATTATTTGATGCCTGGTCGTGGCAGGGTCTTCATATCTTATTCCTATAAGTCGATTCTTTTGACTGGCGACCGTCTATCTGAGTCGTTGCAGTTTCCGATTGGTTTTGGTGATGTTCTAGGTCGTGCCGTAAAAGGAGGCAGATGGACTTCTTCTGGATCATGGTGATCTGCATCATACAGAGTAGATGGATCAACAGGAATTGTCCACCCACGTTGGGTAAAAACATCTTTAGGCCACTCGAGGAGAAGTTACTGTAAATGCGTGGCCACGCTCGGAAAGAGATCTATGGTAGATTTTCCGGTCAGACAGTTACTCTCCCTATCGAGAAAACCACTCTAGATATTGTCAATCGCAAGTGCGACCTGGAAGACACCTTGCGTTGAGTGGGAGATGTGATAAAGAGACAAGAGAATCGGTGACGCACACTTGTGTCAGACAAGTGGGAGATTGTTGGAGTAGGTGTCCTCCACAAAAGTGCGCCACATAATAAATCTTATTATGGAATATAATTGGGATATTTATTGACTATATATATGATTAGTCAGTTGATTAACGTAAATCAATAACGGTTGGCTGACTAGAGTTTGACGTTATTGTCGTTTGACGGCGGTGATCAACTGATCCCTTTCGGTCACACATAAAGGATGAAATCCAAATAGTAACTAATTATTTGTATACGATACAGTTAATTAGTACATTACATATATTCGATATGTACGAGAGTTAATTATTAGAAATTGAGTTAAGAACTCAAATTCGATTAAACTTATTTTTCAAATATGCGATAATTGACTAATAAATTTATATCTTATTTTAATACGATTAAATAAGATTTAACTTAGTAATTAATCGTTAAATTACTAAATTAGTTGAGTTTTTGAGATAGAGGTAATTAGTTAATTATATTTACAAGGAGTTGTAAAATAAATTAACTAAGCATTGTGGGACCCATTATATATTGATATAATGGTAAACTATTACTTAAAATGTTAAGTACATATTATTTATTTAATTGAGTCATATAATTGTTATATGATCAAATTAACACTTAAGTATACAAGATAATTAACCATATGATCAATAAGTATTTGTGAGACAAATATCAAAAATCAAAATGGATCCAACTAGGCCAAAATGGGCCGGTTATGTTGTAGTTCAAAGGTGATGATTTTAGTTCTTGTTTTTACTATTTAATTACTTATGAAAGTGACATTACAAGTAAGAATAATCATCATACATACTACAACACTCCACTCTAATGCATGTGACAAAAATTGAACAAAATAATAGTCCATATTTGGACTATATCATACGGCCATTTTGGCTTCTTAAAGGACAATTGTTGTTCATCATTTATCAATTCATTTTTGTTCAATTTGTTTAACTTCTCTCTAAAAACTCTTCTTCTCACTTAAAACTCTCATATACTAATATTTACTAAGTATTACTAGTGTAGTAATATAGTCATAATATTAGTAGAATAATATCTATCTTATTATCTAGTTAATAATAAGGGTAGATTATTTGGGTTAATCTTGGTGCAACTTAAGGGAGATCTTCTACTTTGGAGATAGTTTATGTTCATCCATATTTATAGCTCAAGAACAACAAGAAGGAGTTCTTGTTGTGCCCATATAATTTCCATATCAATGTGAGGAAATTTCTTCCTTTATATAAATGTCTTTATATTTGCATGCATGTTACATAGATCATTATAAACTAAATTAAAAAGTAATTTAGTAATTAATTAGAAGAGTCTAATTAAGGTCTATGGACTCTCATCAACTTGTCAACCACATACAACAATCATCATTTATCAACACAAACCATCAATTCTCATATCAATTAACAACTAACAACAACCATCATCAACAACACAATTCCTATGATTACTAACCTTATTCTAAATACGATTTCTAACATAGAAAACATATTAAAACACGTAAATGATATCGAGTAACCCTTCACCGTTACCTTTTCGCGTCTTCAATCCGCGTCGATGTCCTCTTCTATCAAGAAGTAGTCTTTGTCGGGGTCTTGGAGGTCACCACCTACAATTAGATAATAAAAGATGAATATAATTCACCTTTGAGAAAGACGGATAAAATGAAAAGCGAGAAAGACGGTAATTTTATTACCAATACGGATAGAGGACGATTAGAGGAAAAGAATAAGACGAACTCTAAGGAATTTGAGCGAGTAATGAAGGCGTAGCGACGATTCTAAGATCGATCAAAAATGGAGGCTAGGGATTTGGGGTTTACTTGGTGAGGAAGAAGTGAAGTTGAATGAGGGTGAGTTAGGGTTTAAGGGAGTAAGTGGAAAACATGAGAAAAAGCCCAAAAACGTCTTAAGACGTAACTTACTCGGAATATCGCGTAAAGTCCGAAAACGAACTCGGAAATTCTAAATTAGACACGGGACATTTAATTCTAAACTAAAACTAAATTTCGCTGAAAATTATCCGTATAATATTTTTACTATAAAAATAGGGTACATTTGCGGGTGTTACAATCAGCCCACCTTTTAAAAAGTTTCGTCCTCGAAACTTGAGAGTAGAAACAAAAGTATCAAAGACAGGAATCGATTTTCAAAATCAACACGAAAACTTTTACAAGGGAAAACATTTGTGAAATGATGCTCTTCTCGAAAACGGTTTAAGTAACTTTTCATAAGTGCGAAACTTTATTTGCGAATCACAAGAGTGCCCGCCGCGAACGATTACTCTAGTGGTCCAAATCAAATCATTGTCGAAATAGTGATGTCGAAAATCAAACAAACGTTAGTAAGTGTAGGACTAGTCACAAGACGTCTCCAATAACAAGTCCAAACATCCAACCAATCGCAAAAATCCAAATGTAAAAGCGAAAGAAATCTATTTTCTCCAAAAAGGGGGGTACAAAATTCATCTTTAAATCTTCGGTGAAACCTTTTGGAAATACAATATTAAAATTTGGAAGTTTTCTCAAGGATAAAATCAAAATAAAAAGACATTATACGTACATAGCGCGACTCGAACCTTAAGTCCGCAAATCACGATGCTAAGAGGTACGTTCAACGAGCAAAATGAACCAAAAAGGGGAAGGGTTGGAGAGTAGCAGATTGAGCAAGGGTTAATTTGAGGGAAAAGAGAGGAATGAACTCCAAACCTATCTTTCATCTATGATAACTCAAACGTCGTTCGCAACTCGACATTACTAACTTCACGAGTAAACTAGTCCTCAAGAGGGTGCAATCTATCCTCAACATTCTCAATCATTAGAATTCCCACAAAAATTGTAACAACCCGAAAAGTACCCTATTTTTCTAGTGAAAATATTTTACAGATACTTTTCAGCATATTTAAGTTTTAAATTGGAATTTATTGTTTCCAGTCGAATTTGGAATTTCCGAGTTCGTATTTGGAATTTCTGCGAGATTCCATGAGAATCCCGTTTTTAAGTCAACTTTGACTTTCGTTGACTTTTCCGACTCACCCCGTAATTTGAAAGACCGAAATTATATTTGAAAAATAATAAATTTAATTTATTTTTATTAAGATTTATTTGTATTTATGATAATTTAATATAATTATTTTGAATTTATTCGGAATTTAAGAGAAGGTTTTACGGTTTAACCCCGAACGTCATTTAACTATTCCCGAGTCAACTTAAATCCCGAAACAAACCCGAAACCCGACTCTAGCATGAGTCACACGCCCCATGTCATCTTTTTCCACTCACTTTAGATCTTTTAATTCTTTCGATTAAACTAATACGAATATCTAAGATATTTGTAACTTTATCGATCCGTCATCTTAAATTACTCAAATCGCTTGAAAAACATATCCGACTACTACCTAAACCACACGGCTCCCTCACCCTCTCTTAGGACTAGATATTTTCTTTTCTTTTGATTACTATAACATAATATCTAATTAATATCTAGATATTTGATTAAACTATCATTTAACCTAATAATATCTAATTAATTACCATAATATAATTATAAAACCCGAGTCAATCCCGTAACAACAATTTCAAAACCCGACTCATTAATTCCTCTATAATTACACGGCCCTCCTCACCATTACTCACTAACTATCTTTTCATTTTACAATAAATCAACTTAATATCTAATTAATACCTTCTTTAATATAATCAAAATCGTTCTTGGTGTTCTTCATCGTTCTTCATCGTTCTTCATCGTTCTTGAGCAAAATCATCACAAAACCTTCGTTACTTGTTCAAATCCGTCCTAACTTATATTTCTAGAGTCTCCTCTTCGCTCTTCATCTCCACGTACGATTTATTTTCAATTCCGACAAAATCGTTTTCAACACTTTAATTATGGAGAATCAAGTTTTAATTCTAATAATATTATTCTTGTCATTTCTTATAGGAGAAGATTTTGAAGACGAGTTTGGTGACTCGTATATTTTAGAGGAAGATTAGTAGACGGGTTTATACTTCTTATTTTGGTGCTAATTGGTTTTGTGCTAGCTAAGGTAACAATTCCGAGTTACTCGACGAATTAATGTTACATACTTTAGTTTTTGTTCATATTATTGTTATTTATGGTTTTAGTAGTAACATGATAAGTAGTTATGATTATTATGTTGTATGGAATTTTAACATGATTAGTGTTCTTGACATATTTGGATGATTAGTTCATAATTATAATTGTAGTAGGAATGATGTTGAATTGCTTGTTAAAAATGGATGTTGTTAATTAAAACATGTTAGAAATAATTTAGAATGGTGGTTGATGTTGGCCGTGTAAGGTGGCCGTGGGTGGAGGCTGGAAAACCGACCCAAACCAGGCCGGTGCAGGCCCGGTCCAGGTCCGGTCTGGGCTGGTCCGTGAGTGGGCTTGTGGGTTGGGTCGATACTTGATTGTTTTGTAGTTGTTTTGACGGGTTTTAAATATGTTAAAGCATGCGGGAAATATTAAGAAACGAGTTTAGAAATGTCGACTCAAAACAGGCCCAAACCAGGCCCGTGTCATGTTCAGCCCAAAACAGCCCGTGGGTTCCCTCCTTGGACTTGTGACGGTTTTTGAGTTTATTTTTATTTTATCGTGTTTTGTAATATTTAGCAAGTGGGAAATTTTAATAAGTAAATTATTTAATTAAAAGGTTTTCATAAAATTATTATTTCTCACATGTTAGAAATTATAATACGAGATTGTAGTTTAATTTGATATCATTTAAGTCAAGCGGGTTTTCGTATGATTTTATTAATTCACATGTTAGAAGTTGTAATAAAATAGCATGAGATGAATATGATGATTTTATGTTCAAGTCTAATTGGTAAAGACTCTGTTTCTAGCCGGTTTGACCAAACGGGTTTGGTCAAACTAAGATATAGTCAGCCCCGTTTTGACTGATGACCCGTCGCGGGACTCGGGTCGGGGATTTGTCTTCAAGTAAGGTTGTATTTAAGTAATGAATTAGCCTTAGTAGATATGAGGTGATATGATATTTGAATATGATTTATATGCATTGAGTCACATGATAGGAAGTTTTTCCCGTGACTGTTTGATTGTATGATATATGTCGTGTTGACTAAGTACCCATAGAGAATTATGAGTATATGGCGTCTTGACCATTCTAATTCTAAATGAGTATCTTGGACCATGTCATAGATAGGCCTTACTATCTTTAACGAGTATATAGTTCACTGCTTGATAGCTTTTGTGTCCCGGCTTGGGGGGTTTATATCCAAGTCGGGGCATGGCTGCCTAATCCACTTTGGGAATGGAGCCAGCTTAAGTACTAGCCATCTCTGCTTAGGGGGTCGCCTAGTAGAGTTTCTCATGTACGGTTATGTCATGGGACGGGGAATGGAATAGCTGTTGTCGCTAGGTCTGATCAGTCTAGGACTAGGATGTTTTCCTACCTTGTGGTATAGCCTCGAGTTACAGAAGTCGACTATTGGCCGTGCTAGGAACTTATGCCTGTTTATAGACGTATTGGTCTTTCATGTTTGATGATTCTATGAATCTTAGAAAGTGAGATGCAAGCCGGCTAAGGTTGATAGAGTTTGGATTACCGGTTGTTAACTGATTCACATGATATCTTGTATGATTAGGGTTTGAGTGTATCAGGGCCATGTTTTAAATGTAACCGCTGAGCCAGCATACCAGCTTCCTTACCTCGTTTTATAGGTTGTTACAGATTCACATGATAGCTTTCATATGATAGGTTATATGTTAGTTAATTGTTTTATAACATGAAAAGCATATCGTATATGTTAAGGTTTTGTATTTTCCATATACATCTCTTTTATGTTATTCATGTTTTATTAAACTCGACATTTCGTGGCTGGGAGAACTCGGAGTTACTCCCCACTGACTGTGGCTTCCGTGTTTATATTTAATGCGGTTGGCAGGTTTGTGATGCATACTTTGGGTACATTGAAGAGCTAGCGAGCGAAGTATTTACCTCGGACCTATATTCGGTTCGTCGGATTGTCTATATTATACACTCTTTATTTCAGTTTTATTTTATACGGGAAACTGTCTCCCGTTTTGGATAATTTATGTATAAATTATTTTCTTTTGTATGAACCTTTTTCTTTAAGACCACCTTGTTGAGTGATGAATATTATTAATAGTACGGTTCGGGTTTGGTAAAATGTTGGAGACGTTTTCACTAAAATGAAAAGTATTAGAAAAGTTTTATTTTTGTTTATCCCACTTTTATGTATTTAAATAATTTTTTTTTCTTTCCGCAAATTTGAGGGTGTCACAGTTGGTATCAGAGCTATTTTGCTCCCGACGCACGGTTGTGTACCCTTGTATAAATAACTTGACCTTAATAAAATAATAAACTTGTGAGATAGAATGGTAGGATGGGTAGATTAGGATTTATGTTGTAGTCTCTTTGTGCTTGCTATATGATAAGTACTAATCTGTGTTTTCTTTTGCAAGATGCCTCCGAGAATTGACAACACGATCCTAGCAGCTCTTACTGTTATTATTCAGAACCAGCAAAATCAGCAAAATCAACAGGCGAATCCTATTCCTCCTCCCGACCGTGAGAGACACGGAAGTTGTTCATGGGTTGCTTCACAACTATCTAGGAGCCAAGCCAAAACCTATGGTGGTGAAGTAGATCCCATTCAGCTTTCGGGGTGGATACGTGAAATGGAGAAGAACTTTTCTCTTTATGATGTTCTGGAAACGGATAAAGTCCGTCTTGCTTCCCACTTCTTAGTGAAGGAAGCTGATCAGTGGTGGACTCTTTCTGGTCCTACTGCTAAGTTGGAACCTGATTTTGGTTGGACCCGTTTCCGTGAACTATTGGAGGCGAGGTTCTACCCGGATGAGTTGAGGCAGCAGAAACTGAAGGAGTTTATGGACTTCAAACAGGGAAAACTATCAGTTCAGGAGTTCACAACCAAGTTCAACGAGTTGGCTCATTATGCCACTCGGCTTATTTCAAGGGAGGAAGACAAGGCATTCTTTTACTTAGGAAAGCTTTCTCCTCAGGTGAAGGGAAAGATCAGTAGGGGTTCTACTTCTTTTGTCTCTATTTACAACGATGCTCTATGGGCAGAGAGTTCTATTCGGGAGATTGCCGACGAGGCTCGTTCCTCGTATGTTGCTCCTAATTCTTATGGCAAGAGACCGTTATATCCTACTTCCCGACCTTCCTTTTCTCCCTCTTTCTCAAACAAGAGGAGGAACTTTCAGAGTGGACCAGCAACTCGAAGTAACCGTCCATTCGTTCCAAGCAACAACAACGATCTTAAGGGTCGTATCTGCTTTACGTGCAAGATGCATATTCATCCTGGTGTTGGTTGCTTCAACAAGCCATTTGTGTGCTTTATTTGTCAGAAACCGGGACACAAGGCTAACGTATGTCCGGATAGGATGAAGACAGTTTCTACACCGCTTATTTCTAGGAGACCTAAGGGTCGGATTTTCATCATGAGCCGAGCTGAGGCCGATGCTCAACCAGACATTGTGACTGGTATGTTCTCAATTTATGAATTACCGTGTTTAATTTTATTTGATACGGGAGCTTCTTTATCTTTTATTTCGATGAGACTATCCGAGAAATTACCTATCAAAGCTTCAGTTGGAGAAAGTACTCCAATATCTTTACCATCCGGAGATGTGTTTTCATGCTCTTATCTTCATTCGGACATTCCTGTATCAATAAACGGATCTACTTTTCCAGCTAATCTTCTTCGGTTCCCTCTTGAAGAGTTCGATATCATTCTGGGCATGGATTGGTTATCTACTTATCATGCTCGATTTGAATGCCGTGATCAAAAGATTATTCTTAAAAGTCCTTTAGGTACTCGTATATCTTATCAAGGAGTTAGAAAGCAAGCTAGTGTGAAGTTAATCTCAGCTATGAAAATGATGAGTGTTTTGAAGAAGGGTCATCAAGCGTTTCTATGTGTAGTGACTACTTCTGATTCTTCTCTTCCTTCTTTGAAGGATGTACCTATTGTTTGTGAGTATCCAGATATTTTTCCCGATGAATTACCCGAGATTCCTCCTGAAAGAGATGTTGAATTTTCCATTGATCTAGTTCCTGGAACTGGACCAATTGCTAAAGCTCCTTATCGTATGGCTCCTTCTGAATTGAAAGAGTTGAGAATTCAACTTGATGATTTGATTGAGAAAGGCTTTATTAGGCCTAATGCTTCTCCTTGGGGTGCGCCCGTGCTCTTTGTCAAAAAGAAAGACAGTTCTATGCGAATGTGCATTGATTATCGTGAGTTGAACCGTGTCACAATCAAAAACAAATATCCTCTTCCGCGTATTAATGATCTCTTTGACCAGTTACGTGGTGCTTCACTTTTTCAAAGATTGATCTAAGATCGGGTTATCATCAAATTCCCGTTCGTGAAGAAGATATTCCCAAAACTGCTTTCAGCTCGAGGTATGGTCATTTCGAATTTAATGTGATGCCATTCGGTTTGACTAACGCTCCAGCAATATTCATGGATCAGATGAATCGTACCTTCAGGGAATACCTCGACAAATGTGTTGTAGTATTCATTGATGATATTTTGATCTTTTCTAAATCTAAGGAAGAACATGTTGATCACCTCCGAACCATTTTGGGTGTTCTTCGACGCCAAAAATGGTACGCTAAGTTCTCCAAATGTGAATTCTGGTTGCCCGAGGTATCTTTCCTTGGTCATGTCATTTCCAAAGACGGTGTTATGGTCGATCCAGCTAAAATTGAGGCAGTTGTGGATTGGAAAAGTCCGAAACATGTGTCCGAGATTCGGAGTTTCCTTGGTTTAGCGGGTTATTATCGTCGGTTTGTGAAAGATTTCTCTAAGTTAGCAAGACCGATGACTCAATTGCTAAAGAAGGAAGCAAAGTATATCTGGACCGATGAATGTGAAATTGCCTTCTTGGAATTAAAGAAGAGATTGACTACCGCACCGGTGTTGACTTTACCAGATGATGAAGCTGATTATGATGTCTATTGTGATGCTTCTAAACATGGTTTGGGATGTGTCTTAATGCAGAATAGAAAAGTCATTGCATATGCTTCTCGACAACTCAGGTTCATGAAGTGAACTACCCGACTCATGATCTTGAGTTAGCAGCTGTGGTACATGCATTGAAAACTTGGAGACACTATCTTATTGGAGTTCATTGTCGAATCTACACCGATCATAAAAGCTTGAGGTGCATTTTTACTCAGAAAGAGTTGAATATGAGGCAGAGAAGATGGTTAGAGTTAGTGAATGATTATGATGCCGAGTTGATTTACCATGAGGGAAAGGCAAATGTTGTGGCAGATGCTTTGAGTAGAAAGACTAGTCATTCATTAAATGCTCTTAGTACTTTACCCGATGAACTGGTAAAGAATTTCAGAAGCTTAAGATACAGTTTGTTGGGAAAGGATTCGATTATCTTGGTGCTTTGACTGCGGAACCCGATTTCTATCAAGAGATTCGTACTTGTTTACCGGAGGATGCTACTTTCATCGCCATACGAGCAAAAATACTACTTGGGCAAGCTAAGGATTGTGTGGTGGATAATGATGGCTACCTTCGTTACCATGGTAGAATGTATGTTCCGAGAAGTGCCGAGTTGAGAAAGAGAATACTTGATGAAGCTCACCTTTCTCCTTAGTCTATTCATCCTGGCGGTGACAAAATGTATAAAGATTTGAGACCACAGTTTTGGTGGCCTAGGATGAAGATTGAAGTAAAGGAGTATGTTAGTAAATGTCTTACTTGTCAGAAGGTGAAGATCGAACATCAAAGACCTGGAGGTTTGCTACAACCTTTGGAAATTCCTCTTTGGAAATGGGAGTCTATTTCTATGGACTTCGTGAGGGCTTTACCTAGAACTTCTAGTGGAAAGAATGCCATCTGGGTTATTGTAGACCGTCTAACCAAGTGTGCCAGATTCGTGCCTATCAATGAAACTTGGAGGATAGATGCTTTAGCTGTTGCCTATGTGAAAGAGATAGTACGCTACCATGGAGTTCCTAAAGATATAGTTTCCGATCGTGATCCGAGATTCTGTTCCCGATTCTGGACAGCTTTACAAGAAGCCATGGGTAGTAAATTGTTGATGAGCACAGCATTTCATGCTGCTACTGATGGTCAAACCGAGAGAACGATCCAAACTTTGGAAGATCTTCTCCGGGCTTGTGCCTTAGACTTTCACGTTTCTTGGGAGAAGTGTTTGCCTCTGGTTGAATTTTCTTATAACAACAGTTACCATGCTTCTATCAAGATGGCACCGTACGAGGCTTTATACGGTAGGAAGTGCCGTAGTCCTGTTTGTTGGGATCAAGTCCAGGATGATCATATGTTGAGTCCCGACATAGTGACTGAAACAATTGATCAAGTTCAAGTCATTCGAGAGCGAATGAAAGCCGCTCAAGATAGACAAAAATCCTATGCCGATGTCCGTCGTCGACCGCTTGAATTTGATGTTGATGACCGTGTATTCCTTAAAGTGTCACCAATGAAAGGAGTGAAACGGTTTGGAGTGAAAGGAAAGTTGAGTCCTAAATATATTGGACCGTTTCGTGTGCTTAAAAGAATTGGTCCTGTTGCTTATCGTTTGGAATTACCTCCGAACTTGAGTAAAGTTCATGATGTGTTCCATGTTTCGCAATTGAAGAAGTATATCAGTGATCCGAGTCATATTATTCAAGAAGAAGTGTTGGACTTGGAACCTAATTTGGCTTTGGAAGAAAGGCCGATTCGTATACTTGAAAGGGCTAACAAACAACTCAGAAGCAAGGTGGTACCCTTAGTTCGTATTCTTTGGCGTTGTGGAAACGTCGAATCAGAAACTTGGGAACCCGAAGCTAAAATGTTAGCTAAATATCCCGAGCTCTTTGCTTGAGGTAAAACTCCTTCTTTCTTTCCTCTTTCTATTTCGATTTATTCTTTCGAATATTCCGTTCTTTCTAACGAATATCATCTCTTATAGATAGATTATTAGAAGCTTTAGTTAGAAATTTTATGCATAGATAGTAGAGTTATTACCTTTACTATAGAATTTTTGAACTAAAAGCTTTTGGAAATTTTGATGATTTCAAGTATTTTTACCGTCAAGGAGTGTTGAGACTCGTTATTGGAGACGTTCGATAACTAGTTTTCTCATTTGTTGATGCGAAAATGTATCTTTTAAAGTCTTTGACTTGGGACGTCGATGTTCTTAACAGCTGACGAGAACCTTCCGCCCCATTGATAAGACCCTATATTTTTTATTACAAGTATATTTAAAGGTTTGAAATAGACCTACATATATGTCACATTCCTTCTTCTAAGTTTCGAGGACGAAACTTTTTAAAAGGAGGG
>JAIUZE010075093.1:0-23047 GCA_022085475.1 Heliosperma pusillum | reverse complement strand
ATACCACAAACAAATGGGTATGGCATCCACAAAAATGTGACAAGAGGAAGGTAAGGATACCAATGGTAAAATGGAGGAATTATTAAGAGTAATTTCCAAGAGGCAAACAAGTTGGAAGAGAAAGAAGCACCAAGATAGAAGGAAGAGAGCATAAGACAAAAGGACGAGAGAAATCATAGATGAAGAAGAAATACACTTCAATTAGGCTTGTAAATCTTCAAATCTTCGGTAGAGGATACTTATTCTAGGTAATACAATGATCCACCTTAAGACGGTAGATATAAATAAAGATAACGTCACTTAAAACAATACCCCCCCCCCCCCCAACAGTTAGACCTAAAAAACATCAGTACACCAAGAACCAGTAAAGTCTTAATTTCTACCCATCTCTCATTTATTATTTCAAGGTCAAGTAGTTTAAGTTTAGGGTTCACGTGTGTGCGTCGGGAGCGATAAAAAGCTCTGATACCAACTGTGACAACCCTCACGAATGCGGAAATATAAAACATACAAGCATGTGATTTATAAAGCGGAAATATGAAGTTTTTAAAACTTTTATACATGCAAGATAGAAATACAAGGAATGTCAGTAATTTCAAACCAAATATAAAATACTACAAGAGACGTAGTCTCTCAAAATGTTAACCAACAACAAAGCCATTAGCAACTAGCTAATCAACGTCTAGAGGTGTATCATCCAGGGACAACGCCCGATAGCTCACACCCGAACCCAAAATGTCAAGCAAAAAGCCATCCAAGCAAGCAACCTGTTCATCCATGAAAAACATGAACGCCACAGTTAGTGGGGAGTAACTCCGGGTTCTCCCAGCCATATCACATTAAACGTACATAGAAGGAAATACAAAAGTAGAGCATGCATACATATAGATATACATGTGAGAAACGATAAGGATAGAAAGGCAATTCGATATATAATGATAAGAGCATATGAAGTACAAGTTCGAATCCATCATGTTATACAAAGACTCGGGGAAGACACTCTTAGGCAACCGAATACGCTCAATAGGGCTTACATCTCACCGTTAGCGGTATAAGTTTGATAAGATTGGGACTCGACAAACAAACCATGCCAAGTCATGCGATGATCACAATAAATCCATCATATTATCATCCATTCAAACGAACCAATACATTGACGATGCCAAGTCATGCAATGACCATGAATACAATCATGAAATCACGCATTCAAAGACTACGACACCAAGACGACATCTCTCACGGTAAATGAAACGCACTAGCACCGTGTACATGGCAAGTATGATTAAAAGGCATCCACGGGAGAAAAACCTTCCCTGAACGCATACACGATTCAATCCATTTCGTATATATAGACTAATTTCCTCCTGGTAGGAACGATAATAAAACGGCTCCTAATCTAAACCTGACCAGATTCTCAGAATCACATTTTCCGATTCGACATGCGATACACGTTTTGCATCCAAGACTCGGTCAATCATAGACGGCGAGTACCCCAAATTCGGTAGATCAATTCACGAAAGAGGCGGAAAAGAGCACAAGCCTCATAACAAGCGGTACGCTACATGCAAATAACACCACCTCGCAAGTACACAACATTTGACGGCGGGTCGATCAACGCAATGCGTTCAACTCCCAACAACGTCGTCGTATGCCCACTACACATGCAATTAAGCAGTAGGATACCTCTCCGTTCCGACATTCCAGCCTTACGAACGGGAAGGTAGCCAAGGGAATGAGAGTACAAAGCACAAGACAAAATAGTGATCAAACCGTATCATTTGTAAAAACCGACTCAAAGTGGGAACATACCAACAACCGGCCACAAAAACAGGTGATACAAGACGAATGAACTATCATATATCCACAACATGTAATATTATAAGTCACTACGTAAAATTATACGATAACGCACCATGCAAACTATTTAAATACGAGTTTAACATTGAAGAATAACACACAGCCGTGTTCCAGGCCGGTGTGGAGGCCGGCGGCTGGTACCCCGGCTCGGAGCACAACTACACACAAAAAGCAAGTTTGGAAACTAACTAAAACAAGGGTCCACTTCAAACGGTCATAACTAGAGTTCTAGATATGAAAATGCAGAAATTCTAAGTCGAGGTGATAGCTTATCCTCTTACGGTTCCAACGATAGGTCACAAGCTCAAAACAAGCAAGTAACGAAGGAGATATGATCATTTTACGAAAAAGGGTCGGTGCAGTGAGTTCCCAGCCGGCCAATGGGGCGGCGGCCGGTACCCCGGCCAGGAGCACCAGTTCACCCGAGAACTTCATCATGCATTCAATCATTTTCAATTCTCATAAGCTACTTCTATTAACAATCAACAATCAATATTCATCATCAACAATCATCAACTAACAACATTCATCATCAATAACATGAATCCTAAGCTTTCTAATCGTATTCTAAATACGAATTCTAACATAGAAGCATGTAAAACACGTAAATGATACCGAGTAACCCTTCACCGTTACCTTTTCGCGTTTAATCGATTTCTAAACCTTCCTAGTCTCCAACTACATACAATTAGATAATAAAAGATGAATATCATTCACCTTGAGAAAGACGGATAATTTAAAAAGCGAGAAAGACGGTAATTTTATTACCAATACGGATAGAGGAAGCTAAGAGGGGAAGAATAAGGCGAACTTACGTGAATTTGAGCAAGAAACGAATGAGATACGATGATTATAAGATCAGATCAAAGATGGAGGCAAGGGTTTTGATGGTTTCTTAGTGATGAAGAAATGTGTTGTGTTTGTGAATGAAAAATACGTTAAAGGGATTATGAGGGATTATGAGTAAAAAGTCAATAAAAAGTCAATGTCGCCTTAAGACGGGATTCACATGGAATCTCGCGGAAATTCCAATTACGAACTCGGAAATTCTAAATTCGACTCGGAATAATAAATTCTAAATTAAAACTTAAATTCACTGAAAAGTATCCGTAAAATATTTTCATTATAAAAATAGGGTACATTTCCGGGTGTTACATATAGTATCACAATGGACTCCTCCTGGAACACCTCAATTAAATGGTGTGTCCGAAAGGAGAAATCGAACTTTATTAGATATGGTTCGATCTATGATGAGTCTAACAGAGCTTCCTGATTATTTTTGGGGTTTTGCTATCTTATTTGCAATATTTTCACTAAATCGAAGCCCGACTAAAGCGGCAAACAAGACTCCATATGAGATATGGACAGGGAAAGTCTCTTATTTGTCGTTTATGAGAATTTGAGGATGCGAGGCATTTGTTAAGAGTAAGTCTGACGATAAACTCGCACCCAAATTTGACAAATGTCTGTTTGTAGGATATCCAAAGGAATCACGTGCTTATTACTTCTACAATAAACACGAGGACAAAGTGTTTGTGTCTCGTGATGCAGTCTTTTTAAAAAATGATTTTATTTCTAAAAGACAGAGTGGGAGAAAATTTGAACTTGATGAAGTCCAAGAGCCACAAACCGAAAAGGACGACGAGGAAAACGTGCCCTTTTCGTCTAGTATGGTCATTATTCCTTCAGAACCTAGGAGGTCAAGCAGAACTACTCATCAACCTGATAGATACCTTGGTATTAAAGAGGAAGGTGATGACTATAATTTGCTACTTTTTGAAAGTAACGAACCTACTACCTACAAAGCAGCCATTTGTAGTCCCGACTCAAAGCTATGGCTAGGAGCCATGTAATCCGAAATGGATTCTATGTACGACAATCAAGTATGGGACTTGGTTGATTTACCTAAGGAGCTACGACCTCTTCAGTGTAAGTGGATCTATAAGATCAAAAGTGGCATAGATAAACATAATGATGTTTACAAAGCTAGATTGGTGGCAAAAGGTTTCACCCAAGTTCATGGTCTTCACTATGACGAAACCTTCGCCCTAGTCGCCATGCTTCGATCCATAAGGATTATCTTAGCGGTTGCCGCATTTTATAATTATGAGATTTGGCAAATGGATGTCAAAACCACCTTCTTGAATGGGATTCTAGAAGAGAAAGTATACATGACAAAACCTGAAGGTTTTGTGGATCCATCAAACCCTAAGGAATGTATGCAAACTTAAGAGATCCATCTAGGCGTATTAAACAAGCCGCCAGGGAGTTGGAATCATCGTTTCGATCATGTAATTAAACAAAATGGATTCAATCGAAGCGTCGAGGAACCGTGTGTACACTGAAGTTAGTGGGAGTAAAGTAACATTTTCTAGTCTTGTATGTTAGAGACATACTAATCAGGGAATGAATTCAATGCTCACTTCTGTGAAAGGAGTGGCTAGGAATCCATTCCAAATGAAAAGGACTGGAGAGGCCAGGCATCTTAGGTATCCGGATCATAGGGATAGATCTAAAAGGATACTAGCATTAAGTCAAGAGACTTATATTGATAAGATTCTTGATCGGTTCAACATGAAAGACTCTAAGAGAGGCTTTCTTCCTATGGGAAGTGGGATCACTTTGAGCAAGTCAGAGTGCCCTACGAAACCCGAGGAGATTGAGTGCATGAAATTGATCCCTTATGCATCTGCTGTTGGATCAATCATGTATGCTATGATGTGCACTCGTCCCGATGTTGCATATGCTTTGAGCATGACAAGTCGTTACCAAGCAAATGCAGGTGAGAGTCACTGGATAGCCATAAAGAACATCCTTAAGTACTTGAGAAGGACCAAGGATTCGCTCTTAGTGTTTGGAGGCGAGACTGAGTTACGTGTAAAGGGTTACACAGATGCCAGTTTCCAAACAGATAGGGATGATATGAAATCCCAATCCGGCTACGTTTATATGATGAATGGAGGAGCTGTTTGCTGGAAGAGTTTTCAAAGCCAAAGTCGTACACGTATTCTACAACAGAAGCAGAGTAACCCCTTGCAGCCAATCTGAACTGGCAAAGGAAGCTGTGTGGATTCGGCAATTTTTGGAAGGACTAACAGTAAGTCCCTACTGCCAAAGATCTATCACAATTTAATTGTGAATACAGTGGGTCTATTTTCAAGCAAAAGAGCCCAAGTCTAGTAACAATTCTAGACATGTACTTAGAAATCTCTGTCATTAGAGATTAGGTGGACAGAAACTGAAATTGCATTTGTAGGTTGGGACAGATGACACATTGCCTGATCGTTTAAAACCAAACCTTTGTCAAAGGCAAAGCAATGATGTCATGGTCGTACAATGGGATTTAGAAAGTGTACCGCGAATTACTTTTAGATTATAAAATATGTATAATTGAATGTTTTTTTATTAATTATTTCATATTTGATAATTGCATTCATTGTTCGTTTTTGTTTAACTCTTTTAGTTAGTTTGACTAAATTTAAGACTTTGTTTATCCGCATAGATTGTTGGACCCGATTCAGTGAATAGGACTAACTTAGTATTTTGTTCCCTAGTCCCACTCATGAGGTGACGTCTCGCAATGACTATATTGTAAGTCGATCAATGGTTGGTTCAGCACCATGGGTCATGGAGATGACTGGTCGTTTACATAGACAGACTGTATGACACTCTGTCGGACAGTGACATTGTAGAGACCCTTAAATCAATTATTTGATGCCTGGTCGTGGCAGGGTCTTCTATCTTATTCCTATAAGTCGATTCTTTTGACTGGCGACCGTCTATCTGAGTCGGTGCAGTTTCCGATTGTTTTTGGTTGATGTTCTAGGTCGTGCCGTAAAAGGAGGCCGATGGACTTCTTCTGGATCATGGTGATCTGCATCATACAGAGTAGATGGATCAACATGAATTGTCCACCCACATTGGGTAAAAACATCTTAAGGCCACTCGAGGAGTAGTTACTGTAAATGCGTGGCCACGCTCGGAAAGAGATCTATGGTAGATTTTCCGGTCAGACAGTTACTCTCCCTATCGAGAAAACCACTCTAGATATTGTCAATCGCAAGTGCGACCTGAAAGACACCTTGCGTTGAGTGGGAGATGTGATAAAGAGACAAGAGAATCGGTGACGCACACTTGTGTCAGACAAGTGGGAGATTTTTGGAGTAGGTGTCCTCCACAATAGTGCGCCACATAATAAATCTTATCAAGGAATATAATTGGGATATTTATTGACTATATATATGATTAGTCAGTTGATTAACGTAAATCAATAACGGTTGGCTGACTAGAGTTTGACGTTATTGTCGTTTGACGGTGGTGATCAACTGATCCCTTTCGGTCACACCTAAAGGATGAAATCCAAATAGTAACTAATTATTTGTATAGGATACAGTTAATTAGTACATTACATATATTCGATATGTACGAGAGTTAATTGTTAGAAATTGAGTTAAGAACTCAAATTCGATTAAGCTTATTTTTCAATTATGCGATAATTGACTAATAAATTTATATCTTATTTTAATACGATTAAATAAGATTTAACTTAGTAATTAATCGTTAAATTACTAAATTAGTTGAGGTTTTGAGATAGAGGTAATTAGTTAATTATATTTACAAGGAGTTGTAAAATAAATTAACTAAGCATTGTGGGACCCATTATATATTGATATAATGGTAAAATATTACTTAAAATGTTAAGTACATATTATTCATTTATTTGTGTCATATAATTGTTATATGATCAAATTAACACTTAATTATACAAGATAATTAAGCATATGATTAATAAGTATTTGTGGGACAAATATCAAAAATCAAAATGGATCAAAATAGCCTTCACATGGCCGGTTATGACATAGTGGATGGTGATGATGGTTGCTCTTATTCATAATCACAAGCAACATGTGCTTATGACATGAATAGTAAACCTAAAATCATTTTATTCACTACAACACATTACCACTTTGCATGGCAATAAAATAAGAAGAAAATATCACTCTTTTGGTGATACATGAGCCGGTCCTCAAGGCTATAAAGAGAACAATTGTTGTTCAATTTATCACAAGTTCATTCTTGCTTATTTTATACATCTCTCAAAAACTCTTCTTCTCTCTAAAACTCTCAAATACTAATATTTCCTAAGTATTACTAGTGTAGTAATATATCATAATATTAGTAGTATAATATCTATCTTATTATCTAGTTAATAATAAGGGTAGATTATTTGGTGTCATCTTGGTGCATCTTAAAGGAGATCTTCTAGTTTGGAGATTACTTGTGTTCATCCACATTTATAGCTCAAGAACAACAAGAAGGAGTTCTTGTTGTGCCCATATATTTTCCATATCAATGTGAGGAAATTTCTTCTTTTATATAAATGTCTTTATATTTGCATGCATGTTACATAGATCATTAAATACTAAATTAACAAGTAATTTAGCAACTAATTAGAGGAGTCTAATTAAGGTCTATGGACTTTCATAAACATCTCAAGGTAGACATTCCTGAGGTTTCTAGTAGCTTAAACCCTGATGACTTACTAGAATAGCTTAGGGACATAGAAAGAGTCTTTGAGTATAAAGGATAAAATGATGCTAAAGCTTTCAAAGTAGCTATTCTGAAGCTAAAGGAGTATGCTTCCCTGTGGTATGAGTATGAAAAGTCTAAGGGCAAGGGAAGGCAAGGAACCCAATAAGTCTTGGTCAAAACTGAAAAAGAAATTTTTGGATAAATTTATTGCTAAGGATTATACTCAAGATCTGTTCATTAAATTGTCTAAAGTGAAACAAAATGAGAAATCTGTTGAGTCATATTTAAGGGAGTTTGAGCAGCTAACCTTTCAATGTGACATTACTGAAAAGCGTGAGCAAAGGATTGCTAGGTTTTTGGAAGGTCTAAACCACAATATTGCTAACAAGGTTAGAATGCAACCTCTGTTGTCCTTTGATGTTGTGGTTAACCAGTCCCTTAGAGTTGAAAAGATGGGGAAAGAAACAACCAAATCTTACACCAAGCTTGCTGCAACTAAACTTTACACTAGGGTAAGAATTGGAGAGAGTCCTAAGGTCCCTAGAGTTAGCAATAGAAACCCCTTGGAAAAAGGTAAAGCCCCTATGGTACAAAAGACCACCCTCACTCCCCAGAGGAAAAAAGGAAGTGCTATCACTGTCAGGGCTATGACCATTTCAAAAGAGATTGCCCTTCAAAAAGAGCTTTAACTGCTGTGGAAGTTATGGAGTGGGAGAAGGAAGGGCTCATTGAATATGAGCAAGAGGAGGAGATGAGTGAGCAGAAAGATAAAGCTTACACCTCCTTGATACTGGCACTACCAGACACTGGTCACAACCTTGTCCTCTAGAGAGTTCTGCACTCTCAGCATCAACCTCTGGAGGAAGACCACAGATCACTAATCTTCAGGAGAAGGTGTACCATACAAGGAAGGGTCTGTAACTTGATAATAGATGGGGGGAGTTGTACAAATGTAGCCTCTGTAACCATGGTTGACAAGCTTAGATTGAAGACTACACCCCATCGAAACCCATATAAGCTCAGGTGGCTCAACAAGGGTGCTGAAGTGAGGGTTGATCAACAATGCCTGGTACCCTTCTCCATTAGAGATGCCTACAAAGATGAGGTGATCAGCGATGTGGTACCAATGGATGCATGTCATATGTTACTAGGGAGGCCATGGGAATTTGACAAGGATGCATTGCATAAGGGGAAGAGTAGTGTGTATACGTTTAGGCATGAGAGTCAAAGGATAATCCTTACACCTTTACCTCCAAACACCACAAATTATGGGAGTCCAAGAACTAGTGGCCCAAAGGAGGTCCTCTTTCTCACAAAGGCAGCAATGCAAAATGAGGTTCAACAAGAACAACCTGTATTCTTCCTACTATCTAAACAAGTAGATGAACCAACTGATATCCCTGAAGACGTGCAAGAGTTTCTTAGTGAGCATGCAAATGTATTCCCAGAGGAGCTGCCATCAGGATTACCTCCCCTAAGAGGCATAGAGCACCAGATAGACCTCTTGCCAGGTGTTATGCTCCCTAACATGCTAGCTTACAGGACTGATCCCAAGTCCACTCAATAATTACAAAGGCAGATAAAAGAGCTGATGTTAAAGGGTTTTGTCAGAGAATCATTGAGCCCTTGTGCAGTGTCTGCTCTTCTAGTCCCCAAAAAGAATGGATCTTGGAGAATATGCATTGACAGTAGAGATATTAACAACATTACTGTCAAGTACAAGGTTCCTATTCCAAGATTAGATGATATGCTAGATGAACTTTGTGGAGCTAGGCTATTCTCAAAGATAGATCTCAGGCAGGGCTACCACCATGTGAGGATTAGGGAGGGAGATGAATGGAAAACAACATTCAAAACCAAGCATGGGCTGTATAAATGGATGGTAATGCCATTTGGTCTTTTAAATTCCCCTAGTACATTTATGAGGCCCATGACTGAAGTATTGAGGCCTTACATGGGTAAATTCATTGTAGTCTACTTTGATGACATCTTAGTCTACAGCAGGACCAAATCTGATCACTTGAACCATTTGAGGATGTTATGTTTGAAGTGGAGGGAACACAAGCTGTTTGGGCAATTGGAAAAATGCACCTTCATGGCTGAGGAGGTCAAGTTCCTAGGGTATGTCATCTCTGCTAAAGGCATCTCTGTGGATCAAGACAAAATTGTAGTAATCAAATCTTGGTCTACTCCAAAGAACATTACTGAAGTTAAGGGATTCCATGACCTAGCTTCCTTTTACAGGAGGTTCATCCAAGGGTTCAACACCATCATGGTCCCTATAACAGAAGGCATAAAGAAGGGTGAGTTCAAATGGATAGAGCAAGCATAAGTAGCCTTTGAACTCATAAAAAAGAAGTTATGTGAAGCACTCATCCTAGCTCTGCTTGACTTTGATCAGCTGTTTGAGGTAGAGTGTGATGCTAGTGGAGTGGGAATTGGAGCAGTGCTTATTCAGGGCATAAATCATGTTGCTTTCTTTAGTGAGAAGCTTAGTGGAGCTAAGATTAACTATTCCATTTATGATAAGGAAATTCTATGCTCTGGTGAAAGCCCTCATATACTGGAGCCACAGCCTCAAATCAATGCCTTTTGTGCTTCACTCAGATCATGAGGCCTTGACGTACATCAATGGCCAACATAAGCTAAGTGCTACGCATGCCGAGTGGGTTGAATACCTAAAATCATTCAACTTCTCCAGCAAGTACAAGGAAGGGAAGGCCAATGTAGTTGTAGATGCACTTTCTAGGAGACATTCCATGCTAGTGACAGTACAACAAAGAGTGTTGGGCTTTGAGTTCATGAAGGAACTCTACAAAGATGACCCTGACTTCATGGAAGACTGGCTTTCACTACAGGACAATTCTAGCAACAAGGAGATAAGGTACCTGCTGCAGGAGGGGTACTTGTTTAAGGGGAACAGGTTATGTGTACCCAAGGGTTCATACATGGACTTTTTGGTAAGGGAGGTTCATTCTAATGGATTAGCAGGACATTTTGGTGTGCAAAAGACACTAGATATCCTGCAGGACCAATTCGATTGGCCCAGGATGGAGGGAGATGACCAAGCAGTCATAAGGAGATACTCTGCCTGGAAGAAATCCAAAAGCTCATTCCAAGCAGTCCCATATACACCCCTACCAGTACTAGACAAACCCCGGGAAGATGTAAGTATGAATTTCATTGTTGCCTTGCCTAGGACATCCAGAGGAAGGGACTCTATCATGGTGGTGATGGACATGTTTACCAAAATGGCCCATTTTGTGGCATGCAAGAAGGCTGAGGATGCTTCACGAATGGCTAATATGTATTTCAAGGAAATAGTTAGACAACATGGGGTACCTAGGTCCATTGTCTCAGACAGGGATACAAAATTCATGAGCTACTTCTGGAAAACCCTGTGGAAACTGTTGAACACTAAACTATTCTTCAGCACCTCTCACCATCCCCAAATTGATGGGCAGACAGAAGTGACAAACAAGACCTTAGGGAGGATCCTCAGAAGCATTGTCAAGAAGTCATTGGGAGATTGTGATATCAAGCTAGCGCAGGTAGAATTTGCTTTCAAAAGAGCTCCCTCATCAAGCATTGGTCACAGTCCCTTTGAGGTAGTCTATGGCAGCAACCCACTCATGCCTATAGATATGTCAAATGTACCTAAGGAAGTGATAAACTATGATGCCAAAAGAAGGGTAGAACAGATGCTCAAGTTACATGAGATGTTCAAAAAGAATATTGAGAAAACCAATGATCAGTACATGCACATGGCCAAGGTGCTAAGAGGGAAGAAGGATTTTAAACTAGGTGAATTGGTATGGCTGCATCTCATAAAAGAAAGATATCTAGGCAGGAGAAAGAAA
Organism: Heliosperma pusillum; assembly: GCA_022085475.1. Taxonomy (NCBI): domain Eukaryota; kingdom Viridiplantae; phylum Streptophyta; class Magnoliopsida; order Caryophyllales; family Caryophyllaceae; genus Heliosperma; species Heliosperma pusillum. Next base: position 11,798 of record JAIUZE010075093.1, on the reverse strand, counting down.
AAGCTTATGCCCAGGGCAGAAGCACGTTTTGAAGTCACAGAGAAGGTGAGAACTAATGCCTACAAGATATATCTACCAGGAGCGTATGGGGTTCATGGCACATTCAACATAGGAGACCTCAGTCCTTACTATGACACTGAAGGATTTAATGTTAAAATCTTTTCAATCAGGGGAAGATGAAGCAGGAGCTAGGGACTCAGCACCACAAGGACACCCATAATCCTCACAGGAACATGTCAAGACATAAGCAAAAGCACCACCATCCAGAACCACAAGATCAAAGACCATTGAACCAGTCCAGAAAGAAGCAGTTCACGCAGAACATGGTTCCAGGCCAGATATCCTAACGCAACTATCCAAGCAAGGGCTACAACTCCTTTTCCCATCTAGTTGAGTTCCTTAGATAGCTAAAAGTCCTAGACAAGTTTTCCTAAAAGTTCCTAGAAGTCCACCTAAAACAGCCTACAAGTTCAAGGGTCACAATAGGAAGCCAGTCAGGCACAAAGGCCAAGCAATCCATCCAAAGGCATCTTCATTTTGTGTGACAAGTATTAGCATTAATAAATTCCTTCCTAAGGTCATAGTAGCCCCTCTAAAGGGCCCAGGATTAGCAGCAAACATCCAGACCAAGCAGCTACAAGCTCTGAACAACATTGCCATTTCAGGAAAGAGACAATGTTACTTTTGCAGCAACTTTTCTGAAGACATTGCAGTCTGTTTCAGCTCATCTCATTAAGAGACTTTTGTGCATCTGTTTTGTTGTCATTGTAAGGCTATTTCAAGCCCTTAGATGTAACTTTAATCCAGTGGTATAGATCTCCTTGTAATGCTCTATATAAAGAGTCTTTTGCCCTGTGTAATACTCAGAATATGATTGAATGAAAACTTGGAGTATTTACTCTATTTCATGATAACCTTTGCCATTCTTGGTTAGCTAAAACCCTCAAAAAAATTGTGCTAATCTTAGTGAGTGAATTAAGCTTAGGACTCATTAAGTTTAGGTCTATATGTACTAGTCTTGATAGACTTAAAGTCAGGGTTCTATCGTTTGTGTGTCTTGTTGTGTTTGCTTCTTATTTCCAGTCCTGACCCCTAGTTTGTTGTTCCATCAATTAATTCCGAGATGGGGTTTTCTTGGACCTAGTTATAGCTAACGAGCCTTCCCCGGGTTGAAAGGACTCAGTCATGGTCTCAACTTCTGTTGCAATAAATCTTTATAATGACCCTTATATTAGTGTAAGTTAATTAAGGAGATGAAGATATTTAGTGAGCACAATTTTATAAGGGTCGATTTGTTATATTTCCCCCCGAGCGGAAGTTTCAGTTTATTCCGAGCTCAAATTGCTTGGTGTTGTTATGCCTTTTGAAGTCAAAGGAGTTTGTTCAGATCTCAGTTGGCCTCATGATCATTTTTTATTCGCCTCGTTTGTGAGTTCTCTCCATGTTGAACTCGATTTTGGATTGTTCTTAGATGACTAAACTTTTTGATAGAATTGGATACTACCATTGACTCTTATTGAGCATTGATGTAGGTTTTAATTTATACTCGCAAGTGTACGAGCGATCATTGTGCATTACGATTGCCGAATCCCTAGGGACAGAAATTAAGTAGACTACCAAAATACTAAATCTTTATACCCAATTACCATAATCAATCCATAAACCTACTCTAGCTTCCCCATATACCTTAGTAAAATACTACTCACTCATATTAATAAGGAAAATCATTAAAGATGAATGCTTTGATATCAAATAAACAAGGAAAGACATGCTCAACACCTAAACTAACTAAACAAACAAGAAAGAGTAATTAAATGATAAGTAAATGAAATAAAGATAAATAAATATACGAAACATGTAATAAAGATGGAAACTTGGATTAATAAGTGGAAGAAGAGTCTTCTCTTGTCTTCAATTATAACCCAAATAGTCAATACAAACTAATAAGAACACTAGATCTAATTATACCTAAGTGAAAATGAGAAGTAATTAATGTTAATTAAGGGAGGTTAAAATACTAATTAGGGAATACACTTCATATAATTCTAGGGTTATAGTCTATTAGGTGGTATATGAGTCTTCTTATTTTTAGGTATTTATAGTGTTCCTCCTCTTAGATCTAAAAACAAAGCAAAAAGGAGAACTAAAAGATGATGGTCTGGCCTGGGTTGGTGGTTGCCGGCAGACTGGCAGAGGACCTCGGTTCCTCCTCTTTCTCCGTCTTCAGGTGGCCGCGCCTTTTGTTATACCTGGTATTCTAGAGACGTTGACCAACTTTTGACTGAACTTTGACCGAAGGGGATTGTCTGTAGGATAAGATTTTGGGAAAATGGTATTATCTAGAAAGAAACACTCGACCTAGTAGACTCTACTTGGTCGAGTGCAGATGTCACTCGACCGAGTGCAGCCTACTCGACCGAGCACTTACTCGGCCGAGTGTGGCGGAAATCAGACCGCGATAAGTATATTTCGGAAGTTAATTCATAAAACATTTATTTCATAACTTACGCTTCTCTCTCTAAAACCTAAACCTATTCTTCCTCATAGTCTCAAACCCCAACCACCCTATGAGACTACCATTTGGGGAGCCGCCGCGGGATCCTATTGGAAAGCGCGACCGTCCTGTTACGAAAGACAACTAGTCTGACTAGGTAAGCACCTTTCTTGTAGTTATCTTTGACTCTAGTGACCATGATTATGATAGGATGACATTATTGTTGTGATTGGAATTTGGAGATGTGATTATGCATGTACCTGTGTGTGTGTGTGTGTGTGTGTCCGTGGGATGGTGGCTATGTGCAAGAATGCTAAAAGGTAGGGTTTTCCTACTCAGTATTTCTTTATGCTAATTGATGTGATGATATTTTATGTTACTTGATCGTTGATTGATGATGATGATGGAATTTGGGTTTGGTGTTTGAGTTGTTATTATGGTTACTATGTTTACTATGGTTACTGATTGGGGATTCCATTGGGAGACGGATAACACCCAGAGTTCGCCCCCGTAGTTATCCTACTACGTGGGGGATGTGCATATTAATGATCCGGGTTTGTCTCGCTGCGGTGAGATGGAACATCGACGCATGTGGCTGCGGTCCAGGGTTAATTGGTTGTTTTTGGAGAGTAGGGATGGTAACGTTAGTCTACTGAGGTGTTCGCTGCGGTGGCCCTCTGGTTTCTTCTTCACTTGTGCTTGTCTTTTACATTGGTCGGAATACTTGGTACTTATCCTTTTACTGTTTAAAATTGTGATGATCCATCTGGGAATAGGAAGCAGATTGGTTACAGGTTATGTGCTTGATGATTGGGATTGGCCAGGATGCAACGAGTCGTTGACCACGTTACTGCTGCTGAGTCTAGAGTTCACGAGTCTGATTGACTGTATTTATTTATATTGTATCATGTTGTATTAAAGACTAAGGCATTAATTCAATAAATATGTTCTTTATGGTCTTATGATGTTCACTTCCTCGGGCAACCGAGATGGTAGCACCTTTACTTACTTGGGAAGGTCTTGCTGAAGGCTCCTTGGTAAGTGGGGGTGTTACAAAGTGGTATCAGAGCGACGATTTTGGAGCCTAAAACCAATGAACTTAATGAACGTAGGTGTGTCAAGTAAAATGAACCGGTGTATGTGTGTTAGAGGCCCAATGTTGATTTTGGGTGAGAAGGCGCTCTCATTCCGAGATCCCGGCTCTAACATGCTTAAGCCGAAAATGCCGCTAAAAGGGTAGGTAGTATAGTAAAGCGTCCATGTGGTGTACTTGAGATGTTAACATGCGTAAGTCTATGTGTTTGGAATGCAAATGAATGGGTGTTGAAACATGCGTGAATTAATTGAACTATCATGTGACCGAGTAAATGTGATGAAATCTTTTAGCTGAACATAAGCATATACTCTCGTGGGTTATTACGCGAACTAAGTAGTTGCGCAAATATGTGGTATGATTAAATTTTTGGACCCTAACTCTGTCGAGGGAAAGTGTTAATGATATCGTTGTGCTATGTGCGAGTGTTGCTCATTCACATTATTGCATGCGGGAATGTATGCAATGCGAAGTAGAAAGTTTAAAAGCTAACGGGTGACGAGTCCAAGGATGTTGCCCTAAAGATCTGAACGGTATTGTTGATTTTGCAGGGAAGATAAATGTTTTAGTTCAAAATTTTTGCGTTTTAAATGTTTTAGGTTAATGCGAGGCACTCGACCGAGCAGCCCGTACTCGACCGAGTAGGTTCCACTCGACCGAATAACTAGGACCCTCGAGCGACTGCCTAATTAGATAGGAATCAATTTCATGTCAGAGTTCGGCACTCGACCGAGTGCCAGGAATACTCGAGCGAGTAAGCTGTACCCGGTCGAGTACTACTCGACCGAGTGCCCCGATAAAACTTGGTTCCACGGTATTTCCATCGAAACCCTATATTACCCTATTCTTTCCCTTACTCGGTGCCAACACTCTACTTTTCCATCTAAAATTTCCTCAAACTTTCTCTCAACACCTTCAACTCTGGATTGCTCCTTTAACTTGCCTGATCTAAAATTTGCTAGTCTTGTGTTTCTACTTTCAATCGATCAAGGTAACATTGTTTTCACTCCTTTTTAATTGAAGTAAGTAGTATATTGTTGGTATAGATGAACTTAGGGTTTGTGCCTTAAAACTTTCATCTTCTTGCTTAATTGGGTAGTAGTCCTTGATAGACATTGTTTAATTATTAGATTAGTATTGAGCCTTTTGCAAAATCACGAGTTGTCCCACTCTTTAGGCTAGAGTTGGGGGAATCTAAAATTTCATATGCAGACTTGTTTTATGAAGGTTTAAAACCGATTTCAAAACTATTTCACCTTTAAAAAAAAAATTCATTGGTTTTGGTTTTGAAATATTTGAGAGCGTCGTAAATTGAAAATTTTCATATTAAGCTTTGAAACCTCTTATAAAGCTCTTGTTTTTAATGAATGTGGAAATTTCGCGAAACAATTGCAGATGCCAAGAGATGGAGCCGCACTCAACAAGCGAACCCGTTCCGCTTGTAACACCCGGAAATGTACCCTATTTTTCTAGTAGAAATATTTTACGAAATCTTTTCAGCGAATTTAAGTTTTAAATTAGCTTTTTATGTTTCGAGTCGAATTTAGAATTTCCGAGTTCGTATTTGGAATTTCTGTGAGATTCCATGAAAATCCCGTCTTAAGGCGAGTTTGACTTTTCTTGACTTTTGAGTCGAGTTTGACTTTTCTTGACTTTTGAGTCGCGTTTGACTTTTCTTGAATTTTAAGTCGTCTTTGACTTTTCTTGAAATTTTAAGTCGTCTTTGACTTTTCTTGAATTTTAAGTCGTCTTTGAATTTTCTTGACTTTTAAGCCGTCTTTGACTTTTGTTGACTTTTCCTTTATAAAGCTCATACTACCACTTATCCTATTTTCATTCACACAAACACAACACAATTCCTTCATCACTAAGAAAACTCAAACCCTTGCCTCCATCTTTGATCCGATCTTTGAATCACCGTATCTCCTTCGTTCTTTGACGGAATTCGCGTAAGTTCGTCTTATTCTTCCCCTCTTAGCTTCCTCTATCCGTATTGGTAATAAAATTACCGTCTTTCTCGCTTTTTAAATTATCCGTCTTTCTCAAGGTGAAGTATATTCATCTTATTTTGGCTAATTGTAGGTGGAGACTACTAGGAAAGCTTAGTAACCGTTTAAAGACGCGTAAAGGTAACGGTGAAGGGTTACTCGGTATCATTTACGTGTTTTGCATGCTTTATATGTTAGAAATCGTATTTGGAAAATGATTAGAAGCTTAGGAATCATGTTATGATTTATGATTGTTGTTATTTGATGATTGTTGATGATGAATATTGATTATTGGTAATTATTAGAAGTGAATTAGGAGGATTGAGAATGATAGAATTGGTGCTTGTTGTTCTCGGGTGGAATTGTATTCCTGGCCGAAGGACCGGCAGCCGGTCTAGTGCCCGGCTAGGAATTTCCTGCACCGACCCTTTTTCGTAGAATGATCATAACTCCTTCGTTACTTGCTTGTTTTGGTCTTGTGACCACTCGTTGGAACCGTAAGAGGATAAGCTATCACCTCGACTTGGAATTTATGCATTCCCATATCTAGAACTCTAGTTATGACCGTTTGAATTGGACCCTTGTTTTAGTTAGTTTCCAAACTCGGTTTTTTGTGTGTTGTTGTGCTCCGAGCCGGGGTACCGGCCGCCTCCCTCCACCCCGGCCTGGAACACGGCTGTGTTTTCTTCTTGAAATTTCTAAATCTCGTAATTTATAATAGTTCTCATGATTCGTTTATCCTATAATTTTACGTAGTGTCTTATAATATTCATGTTTTGGGTATATGATATCTCTTTAGCATGTATCACATGTTTTGTGACGGTTTTCGATATGTTCCCACTTTGAGTCGTTTTTACAAATGAGTCGGTTTGAGCACTTTTTGGTCTGGTGCTTTGTATTCTCATTCCCTTGGCTACCTTCCCGTTCGTAAGGCTGGAATGTCGGAACGGAGAGGTATCCTACTGCTTAAATGCATGTGTTAGTGGGCATATGACGACGTTGTTGGGAGTTGAACGCTATGCGTTGTTCGACCCGGCCGTCAAATGTTGTATACTTGCGAGGTGGTGTTATTTGCATGTAGCGTACCGCTTGTTATGTGGCTAGAGCTCTTTTCCGCCTCTTTCGTGAATGTCGACCTACCGAATTTGGGGTACTCGGCATGTATATTGTAAGCCCGAGTCTTGGATGCGAAACGTTTATCGCATGTCGAATCGGAAAATGGTTTATTCCGAGATCCTGGCCAGGTTTAGACTAGGAACGGATATTTATTATCGTCGTGCTACCAGGAGGAAAATAGTCTACATAGGCGAAACTGGTGTAGTGGTATGAGTTAGGAAATGTTTATCCGGGATGCCTGTTAATCATCTTGCTGGGAAACGATGCTAGTGCGTTTATACAGTGAGAGTTTGTGTATTGTGTCCGTCTTGAATGAGTGATTGCATGATATTGTTCATGGTTCATGCATGATTGGACACCGTCATTGTCTTGGTTCGTGAATGGATGATAATATGTTGGATTTATTGTGATCACGCATGAACTTGATGGGTTGTCTGTCGAAGGTCTCATCTTATCCAATCTTTACGCTAACGGTTGAGATGTAAAGCCTAGTGAGCGTATTCGATGGCCTAAGAGTGTCTTTCCCGAGTCTTTGAATAACATGATGGATTCGGATTTGTACCTCTTATGCTCTTATCATTATCTATAAAATTGCCTATCTATTCTTATCGTATCTCACATGTATATCTATATATGCATGCTTTACTTTTGTATTTCCTTATATGTACGTTAAAGGTGATATGGCTGGGAGAACCCGGAGTTACTCCCCACTGACTGTGGCCTTCATGTTTTTCATGAATGAACAGGTTGCTTGCTTGGATGCCTGTTTGGATATGATGTTTTGGGGTTCGGGTGTGAGCTAGCGGGCGTTGTCCCTGGAAGATTAACCTCTAGACGATTTTAGCTTATTTGCTAAACACTTGTTCTTTGTTAACATTTTGAGAGACTCCGTCTCTTTGTTATTTTCCGCACTTAGTTGTAATATTTTGACACTCCTCGTTTTATTTAAATTGCATGTATAAAAGTTTTTAAAAACTACCATTCCTATCTAATTCAATGCTTGTATGTTTACTTTCAGCATTCGCGAGGGGTTGTCACAGTTGGATAAGAGCTTTTATCGCTCCCGACGCACACCCCGTGAACCCTAAACTGTAAAACTTACTGAACTCTGAAATAGAAGAGAGATGGGTAGAAATAAGGACTTTACTTGGTAGTCTTGGTGTACTTGATGTTTGTTAGGTTCTAACTTGTTTGTTGATTGTGTTGATTGATGTTATGTTTGTTTGTATCTACCGTCTTAAGGTGGATCATGTGTTACCTAGAAGAAGTATCTTCTACCAAAGATTTAAAGATTGACAAGCCTAATTGAAGTGTATTTCTTCCTCATCTATGAATTCTCTCGTCCTTATTATCTTATGCTCTTTTCCTTCTATCTAGGTGCTTCTTTCCCTTCCAACTTGTTTGCCTCTTGGAAATTTCTCTTAATAGTTCCTCCATCTGACCATTGGTATCCTTACCTTCCTCTTGTAACATTTTTGTGGATGTCATACCCATTTGTTGGTGGTATATTATACTTGGTCGGGAGAACTTGAAATTTTGTTGAATATTAGTGTTGTTAGAATGAACTTGTGATTTGAGGAAAATGGTATAGATCTAATTTCACCCTATGGTGGTGAGAGTTGGTATCCTTGAGGAAAGTGTGGTAAGGTATGTTTAATGATTTTAATGCTTGATGCTTGCCATGACTAATATGTAGATAGTTCATGGTATTTGATGGTGTAAGGTTGAATGAGTTGGCTATGACTTCTTAACTCATTGGTAATTTAGTCTTTTGGACTTAGAAGCTTAGTATTGTTTTGGAGACCATGCTTATGATATGTCTAATTGGTGTAAATAAGAAGTTTTGAATGGTATCTTAAGGTGCGAATTGCTTTTGAGATTTAGTGACGTCTTGTGGTTTCTTTTTGTGTGTTTGTGAGTATAAGCTTGGTGGAAAAGCTTTTGGCTATAATTCTTGGATTTAAAAATATGATCTTATCTTATGGTATTGGAGACTTGTTTGAAGTAGTAAGGTTTCGTTGTAAGTTGAACCATATTACTTGAGGATTATAGATATGAGCGAGATTCAATGATGTGATCTATGGTGGATATACCTTGGGATGTTAATGATGATGGTTGGCTTGATGTTGTACTTTGATAATAATGAACTTGTGGGCTATAGACTTGAAGATGACCGAGTATAAGAGAGTATTTGTTAGTCCTTCAATTAAACAAACCTTTGAGGTTGTGTTGAATATTTGAGCTAAAGGAATGTTACTATGCTTGAGTTGCAATTTCCACATTTGAGAATCCGTGTTATATGAAAGGGTGGATGAATTGGGTTGTAGTCGATTTATCAAGTCTAGGTGTACCTTACTTTGATGATTGTGCATGGAACGATGGTCCCTTGTAAGAGACCTTTGTTTTGGGATGAGTTGCTTTACTATCACCCTAAGTCTGAAAGGAGAAACTTTGTGGATTAAACCTTAAACCTTTATTCGTGCCATCATTCCTTTCCATTTCCATTCTTGAATGCTTTTGTAAAGATTGATCTTTAAGAAATCGCATACTCGTATCTTATTTCTTACGCGGATATCTTCATACCTCTACTATCTGCTTTGTCTCTTTCTTGCCCTCGTTATTTTCAGCGTTCCTCTCTTTTAATCTCGTGCCTGATTTTATTCTCGTGTTCTCCTTGAGATTTCTTATCGTTTCCTATCTCGTTGTCGCTTCATCTTTTCCTTAGTGGATTGGATATTCCGTTTGTAAGGCTCCGAGAGTAAGAGTAATGTATTTTGGAATTCTTTAGTTAGAAGGTGTGTCTTTGGATTGAGCAAAGTTCAGGTTGTATTTGATCATGAGAAATAAGACTTAAGCTCTAGGATGAATCCTAATAGTGATAATGTATCCTCTCTTGGTGATGTTAGATTCGGAGTTTGGTATTGTAGTGTTGTTTTGAGAATTGAGTTGATCATGATGATAGTTTGTTGATGTTGGGTATTATAACGGTTGCTTGGGATATCATTTGGGAATTAGATGTCTCTAATTGGTGGATTCTAAAAGAGACTTTGCTTTAGGGTAATTGATTTGGTACCCAAAGTTTGAGGAGTTTTGTCATCAATGAAAATCGATTCATTTTGAGTTTTAGATGAAATAGATGATTTGAATGGTTGTTTGATTTCCAAGTGATTGGTCATTTGCGGTTTGGGATTAGTAATTCTCTTTTATTCTTAAGGAATCATAGTTTGAAATTGAGAAATGCTCGTTGCAAGCTTTGGATAATGAATGCTCGGTTGTTATGGATTATAGAATTGGAATGGTGAGCCCATTCATCTTATGATTGGTGGTAATTATGCTTTTCTAGATATAATTATTTATGCTTGTGGATTCGAGTGTAATAATTGACTGGACTAGGGATGTTCGAATACATTTAGGAATCTTTCATGTGGAATATTTAATTGTGGATTTTCCCTTGTCGATAGACCTTAGTTAATGCTAGTTGGATACTAGATATTCGGGTTCGTAGTTTGACCTGATGATTGTTAAGGATTTTGTAGAATCTAATGATTGAAAGCGGTTAAGGTATGACCGAGATGAGTTACATTCTTTTGAGGACTAGCTTATTACCGATGTTTGTGATGTTAATTGGATAAGCCCTTAGAATGATGTGGCTATAATTTGGGTTTGGCGAAAATGCCCGAGAAATTGACTATGATGACTTTTGTATTTGAGTGGAGTGTTTGGTTCTTAGGCTTTCTTCCCTTTTTGAGCAATTGCTTTGTCGTTCATTTCTCCCTTTGCCTTTCAAATTGACGCTTATTCAATTTGTTATTCTTTGGACATTGTCCTTCTTTCCGCTATTACTCGTTTCGATAAGCCTTCTTGTTCCTTTTTACTCGTTGTTTTTATCTTTTATTACCATGATTGTGAGTTTGATGTTCAAATTACTTTTAGGTGTGTGAAATGTTTGTTTGTCTTGAGTGTACGAATTTAGAAAATTTTCAAATTTTCAAGATGGATTTCACATTTATCCTTTTAAAAGAGTTTTAGAAATGAAATTTCTACTTCCATTTTTCGAAAATGGATTTAGGTTGCTCTTATACTGGATTTTGCGTTTGGTTGGATGCTAGAACTTGTTATTGGAGACGTCTAATGATTGGTTATGCACTTATCAACGTATGATTTAATTTTAATCTTGTCTTTACTTTGGAATGCTGGTGTTCTTGTGTGCACGACAAGAACAATTTCGTTCCACAGAAAAAGAGAGTTACTTTCGAAAACTTTTCCTATACCTTTTTGGGAAATGTCATGCTTTTGAAATACATTTCCTTGAAAATGTTTTGAATACCAATTTGGAGAAAACGAATTGGTCCTTATAAGTTTTCTTTTCTACTCTCAAGTTTCGAGGACGAAACTTTTTAAAAGGAGGGGTGATTGTAACACCCGGAAATGTACCCTATTTTTCTAGTAGAAATATTTTACGAAATCGTCTCAGTAATTTTAAGTTTTAAATTAGCTTTTTAAGTTCCGAGTCGAATTTTGAATTTCCGAGTTCGTATTTGGGATTTCTACGAGATTTCATGAAAAAGCCGTCTTCAGTCTAGTTTGACTTTTCTGGACTTTGGAAATCGTCTTTGACTTTTCCTTCATAACTCACACATCTCATATTTCCTTACCCTAATTCTTCATTAAACACAAATCAAACACACAACCCCTTTCTTCTCCATTAAGAAAGCTCATCTTTTTCCCTCTTGGATTTTGATCTTAGAATCGACGTATCTCCTTCGTTCCTCGATAGAATTCTCGTACGTTCGTCTTAATCTTCCCCTCTTATCTTCCTCTATCCGTATTGGTAATAAAATTACCGTCTTTCTCGCTTTTTAAATTATCCGTCTTTCTCAAGGTGAATGATATTCATCTTTTATTATCTAATTGTATGTAGGTGGAGACTAGGAAGGTTTAGAAACCGTTTAAAGACGCTAAAAGGTAACGGTGAAGGGTTACTCTATATCATTTACGTGTTTTAATGTGTTTTCAATGTTAGAAATCGTATTTAGAATATGATTAGTAATTTTAGGAATTGTGTTGTTGATGATGGTTGTTGTTAGTTGATAATTGATATGAGAAT
>JAIUZE010075092.1:19434-72785 GCA_022085475.1 Heliosperma pusillum | reverse complement strand
GACATACTCTTGATTGGGAATGACATACCTCTCTTAACTTCGGTAAAAGTTTGGTTAAAGAACAATTTCCAGATGAAAGATCTGGGTGAAGCACAAAGAATTTTGGGGATCCGTATCTACAGAGATAGATCACGACGGATGTTATCCCTCAGTCAGGAGTCTTATATAGATAAGATTCTTGAGAGGTTCAGCATGACCAACTCCAAGAAGGGGAAACTTCCAATGGTCTCTGGGATGCATTTGAGTAAAGCTCAGGCACCAAAGACATCGGAAGAGGTCGAGCGCATGAGTCGGATTCCTTATGCATCAGCTATAGGATCGATCATGTATGCCATGATATGAACACGTCCAGACGTGGCATATGCATTGAGTATGACAAGTCGTTACCAAGGCAATCCAGGTGAAACACACTGGATAGCTGTCAAGAATATCCTTAAGTACCTACGGAGGACTAAGGATTGGGTATTGACTTATGGAGGTGACACTGAGCTATGCGCAACCGGTTACGCAGATGCTAGCTTCCAAACGGATCGAGATGACTCAAAATCTCAGTCTGGATTCGTGTTTACTCTGAATGGCGCTGCGGTCAGCTGGAAAAGCTCCAAACAAAATGTTATAGCAAATTCTACGACTGAGTCCGAGTACTATGCTGCTTCAGAGGCTGCGAAGGAAGCTATATGGATGCGTCAGTTCTTACAGGGACTAACCGTAGTTCCTAGTTCGGATGACACGATCACCATCTATTGTGATAATAGTGGTGCCATCTTCCAGGCTAAGGAGCCTAAGTCCAGCAACAAGTCTAGGCATGTACAACGGAAGGCTCACATGATCCGAGATTACGTGGAGCAAAGGGAGATAGTGATAGACAAGATTGCTACGGATGATAACGTTGCAGATCCTCTCACTAAACCGTTAAGATATGATAAGCATGAAGGGCACGTTATTTCCATGGGAATTAAGCGTGTTCCTGAGTTGTATTAGTTGTTTTGTATGAATTAGACACATGTATCTTTTTCATAAAACTATTAATGAAATCATCGTTTTGTTTTATATTTTGTTTTTCATGTGGGTTGTACTGACAACATTGAACACCACAAAGTGAACTGAATTACATTATATTTTTGTTTTGGGTCCGTAATTGCCTACATGAGCTGATAACTCTGGCAATTATTTTGTGACGTCGATTGATGGTGGGTTCAACAAGCCATAAGTCAAACTGTTGACTGATCGATCACAGATGCGAGTTATAATGATACTGCGCAGGACATTTTGTGACGACGTTATGGAGTCCTAAATGTTTCGGAACATTAGGTACCGGGTCGTGGATAGGACATCCATAGTGTTCCTAGAGTCGATTCTTTGGACTATCGACTGTCTCTTGAGATAAAGGCCGTTTTTGGGTGACTTTGGTTTCTTTCTCATGGTCGACCGTAACAGGAGGCTAAGTAGATTTTCACTGGGTCATTTCATACTGCGCTTGTATCTGCAAGATTCGAGTTGAAGAAAATATCCCACCTTTATCAGGATATGATATTTCTCAGGGCCACTCGAGGAGCTGTAACTGAAATGCATGGCCATGCTCGAATGAAGATTCGTTTATCAGTTAAGTTAATCTCTAGTCGGGGAAACCACTCTTGATACTGATCACTTGTAAACTACGACCTTTGTGAATACGGACTTTGCAAATTGGTTTACATTGAGTGGGAGAAATTTATTATGGATATGAGAATCGGTTATCGCACATACACTTGTACGGACAAGTGGGAGATTGTTGGAGCCAGTGTCCTCCACAGTTAGTGCAATAACATAAATAAATCTCTGTAGGTTCACAGGGTATACTTTGTATTGTAATCAGTTGATTAACGTTTATCGATAACGGTTGGCTTGCTAGATAAGTTTGACGTTATCGTCATACAGATGGCGGTGATCAACTGGTCCCTAAAAGTCACACCTAAAGGATGTGATTGAGAGATGTGATTATTTGAGAAAATAATCATATTGATGCCTTATTAAATGACTAAAAGGTTAGTCGGTGTTATTGACTAAAAGGTTAGTCAATGTGATGATGATATAATTATTTAATAATGATTAAATAAATTTAGCTGAGACGAATTAACTGTAATTCGTAAATTGAATATAAAATGTTATATTTAATTGTTGTATATAATGTAAGCTAATTAAATATAAACCGTTATAATTAATTGGAAAATTATAAATATACGGATATTTATAATTAATGATGTATTGTAATGTCGGTCTTTGACTAATGATGATTATAATGGATTACATTATATTAGAAGCTAAAATGACCGGAAAAAGTGTCCAGATACACTCGGGTTTTTCCAGTCAATGGGTTGTTATTTGAGGAGACTAAATCTCCTCATATTAGACCTAAGGGTGCCGTGAAAAGGGGTAGTGGAAGGAGAAAATTTCTAACCTAATTTCTATTCTCTCTCACTTGTGCCTCCATCACACAAAACACAAAATAATAAAAAGTTAACTGTAACTTTTAATTCTTTTTCTAGCAATTACAAGGGCATATCTCAATCAGTCTTGGGTGTTACGATTAGGAGGATATCTGTGTTGATCTCTGTTCTTAGGCCGAATTTTGCTAGGACCAAAGGTTCAATTCGTTTTCTCTATATTTTGTATCGTTTTCATATCTATGACTTGCAATTTCATATTATATAATTTTGTTATAATCCTAATTTTTAAGGGGATGTAAACAGTTATTTCCCACAAGAAACTAGGGGCCAAGGCTATGTTAATCCAGTTCACTTTAATAGGGTTCAAAGTTGTGACTACAACCTATTTTTGGATATAACAAAGCATAATAATGAGTTTTAGAAACTCAAACGATAAGTGTGATTATCATATATGAACAATAAACACAATGTTATTGCTTCATATCTTATAATCTAAAGTGTACAAGTTCCATGACACTTCATGGTCATCTTGTCTAAATGCAATAAAAGCTTGGATGATGGATATAAACTATGTATCCATTTGTTCCAACTTTATCAATTACTCATTTTCTTTCCAATCATCGTTATTCCTAATAACATGAAGTTTTCAAAGTACACTTTTAGATCTCTATCTAGAGTTGGGCTCTTTAACCTTGAAAGATGCTCCTACTTGTGATCGTGATAACCATGTGATGGGTATCTTGGTGGAAGGGTCTACTTATTAGATCCTTGTAATCCACCTCATCCTCATCATTATGTACTAAGATTCTATTTGTAGAATTTTCAATGATTGACACTTCAATCATCCCTTTTATTTATTCGCTTCTAATATAACAAAATTTAGCCTTGGATTTTGTCAGATCCTTTACAGGTTTGGAAACTTGGGCTCGTGTGACACTTAACACGCAACTAAGTTATTATTACCAAACACAAGAATAAACTCATAATTCTCCTCGAGAATCTCATGGACATTCTTGAAGGCTATCCACTGAGTTTCATGTGGATTACTATTATCAACTTGTCATGCTCCAAGCATACAACTTATCAAGGTGTGTGCATATCTTGGCATATATGATTGGCTTAATGGCGGAAACATTAGCAATGATGTGTATCCTCTCTCATCTATCACTATAGATTTTGGATATCTACTCCCAGTCTTTCATCTAGAAATGATTTCTCAAACACTCCTCCACGTAAGGCAATGTCAGTTCATCATTCCTAATGACCAATATGTCTCTTACATACGAGACATGGGAGATATCCTTGCCTCAGATAATATGTTTCTTCCAACTCTTTCATCTAGAAATGATTTCCTAAAAATTCCTCCACGGAAGGCAATATTAATACATCCTTCGTAATGATTGATATGTCTCTTACATACGACAAGACATGGAAGACAATGTACTCCCACTAATCTCCATGTCCATACATGATGATTTTTCACTCCCACTAAAACGTCATGTCCACACATGATAGATCTAGTTCCCACTTAACTACATGCATAAACATGGCTCTTCGACAATTCGAGGAAACCATTCTCTCTTGTTATGCCATGAGCGTTCTCTTAGGATCACACATTGATCTCCTAAGTTTTATACAAAAACTTGTCAACTTCTAAATGCCCATTTACAAAGGTAACTTTTTACAACTCTTTGTCATTTGTCATACATATACGTGGTGTAGATGCAATTTTCTTGGATCTCAAAGATGGCTATATTTTAACTTATATATAATACCTTACAATACTGTTTTATTCATCTTGGTGACGTCCAAACCTACCCAAGTGATTTCACTTAAATAGAATCCTTCTTAGACAACATGGCTTTTATGTAACAATTTTAAATTTAGAAATGGTAACCGCCAATCCATAAATCATATTTTCATCACTTTCAAAAAGTCTCCCACTCTTGTCATCAATTTAGAAATGGTAACCACCTTGAATGACTTAAGAACATTTTCTCTTGTCTTTGTTTGTGGAAAGTTTTCTCCCACTCTACCCTTTAGTAAATAAGCTTATTCACGTGAAGGATAGCACCATTAGCCACAAACAGTTTTGTTTCTTTAGGTGTAAATGAGAAAGTTCTTGTAAGGATAGCTTCATGAGCTCTATTCCTTAGTAAAAAACAGCTTTGTTCTCCAGGTATAAGTGGGGTATAATGCTCGTATTAACTCTTATTAACTTTGAGCGATCTATAATAGACTTATTTGTTTAGACTTTAGTATTCTAGCTTCTCTAAAGACTCATTCTATTTAAGCAAAATACTTGGACTCTTATCCATGTCTTGAACAAATTTAGGATTCTCAACCCTTCCATAGCTAGTATGGAGTCTAATTGGCGTTTTAAAGATCTTATCTTGGGGCTTTATATGAATTGTAAATCTCCAAGTGTGAGTTCGTCAACTCACTTTGACTTATGCAATTGACCTTTCTTAAAATAAGTTGTGACGTCTAGTCATAATGGCAAAGTGAGAATCCCATTCTTAACTTTGGTTATTAATAATGATCCAATCATTATATTCCTCATAAGATCAATTTAGTCGTTATAATTTATGTTTTATGACACTAATAACATTGCATGATGAAAAGGTTTAAGAACATTAAAAGAAAATCCATTGATATAGTGACTTGGGTTGAAAACCAATTCACCATTCAAATACAACAATTGTTCAAAGGAATTCAAAATACTTTTCATGTCAAAACATGAAAAAAGAAAATAGTTCAACAAACCAACAATCAAAATGCAATAACAAAATAGAAGACAAATAGGAAAATATCGCCAAGCCCATCATAGGTCTCCTCTACGTGGTGGCTACCCTAGCTTCCTCGTAGATCCTCCTAGGCTTGCTTTGCCATGCCCTTCTTCTCTTTCCCTAAATGTGATCAAAAAGGTGAAAGTCCATAGACCTTAATTAGACTCCTCTAACTAGTTGCTAAATTACTTGTTAATTTAGTATTTAATGATCTATGTAACATGCATGCAAATATAAAGACATTTATATAAAAGAAGAAATTTCCTCACATTGATATGGAAAATATATGGGCACAACAAGAACTCCTTCTTGTTGTTCTTGAGCTACAAATATGGATGAACAAGAAATCTCCAAACTAGAAGACCTCCTTCAAGTTGCACCAAGATGACACCAAATAATCTACCCTTATTATTAAATAGATAATAAGATAGATGATATACTACTAATATTAGACTATATTACTACACTAGTAATACTTAGGAAATATTAGTATATGAGAGTTTTTAGTGAGAGGAAGGATTTTAGAGAGAAGTGTAAAAATTGCACAAAAATGAAGTAATGAAAAATGAACAACCATTGTTCATTATAAGGCCACTTTTGGCCGGACCATCTTGTCCATAAAAGGACTCTTATTTTGTTCAATTTGATCACATGCATTAGAGTGGAGTGTTGTAGTAAATGTGATGATTATATTCTACTTGTTATGTCACTTTCAATTAGTAACTAAAGAGTAAAAACAAGAACAACAATCATCACCATGTAACTACAATCTAACCGGCCACAATGGCCTAGTTTGGTCCATTTAGATTTTTGATATTTGTCTCACAAATACTTATTGATCATATGGTTAATTATCTTGTATAATTAAGTGTTAATTTGATCATATAACAATTATATGACTCAATGAAATAAATAATATGTACTTAACATTTTAAGTAATATTTTACCATTATATCAATATAGAATGGGTCCCACAATGCTTAGTTAATTTATTTTACAACTCCTTGTAAATATAATTAACTAATTACCTCTATCTCAAAACCTCAACTAATTTAGTAATTTAACGATTAATTACTAAGTTAAATCTTATTTAATCGTATTAAAATAAGATATAAATTTATTAGTCAATTATCGCATAATTGAAAAATAAGCTTAATCGAATTTGAGTTCTTAACGCAATTTCTAACAATTAACTCTCGTACATATCGAATATATGTAATGTACTAATTAACTGTATCGTATACAAATAATTAGTTACTATTTGGATTTCATCCTTTAGGTGTGACCGAAAGGGATCAGTTGATCACCGCCGTCAAACGACAATAACGTCAAACTCTAGTCAGCCAACCGTTATTGATTTACGTTAATCAACTGACTATTGTGGAGGACACTTACTCCAACAGAAACACCTTCGCAACTGTCTTGGATGGTCCATGGTGACCACCATAAGGAGAAGAATGGCATCCTTCTAGCACCCCTTTCACATCCCAATGTGGGATACATCTCCGAAATAGCCCATCGGAGCAATGTTTGAATAGATATGGATCATCCCATAGGAAGAACTTTGCATCGTGTAGGAACTTCTTCCTTTGTTGATATGAAAGGCTAGGTGGAAATTCCTTTCCAACTAGAAAGTTGGCTATGTCGGCATACCAAGGAGTATTGGCTTCCAACATCATTAGAGCATCATCGGCGAAGGAATCATCAATAGGTTTATCAATACCTCCATCATCAAACCTCAAGCGGAATAAGTGATCGGCAACAACATTTTCGGCCCCCTTTTTGTCTTTAATCTCAAGATCAAATTCTTGCAAGAGCAAGATCCATCGTATCAACCTTGGCTTAGCTTCTTGTTTGGCTAGGAGATGCTTTAGAGCGGCATGATCGGTATGAACAATGACTTTGGAACCAATCAAGTAAGAGCGAAATTTGTCTAAGGCATAGACAATGGCAAGTAGCTCTTTCTCCGTGGTGGCATAGTTGATTTGAGTCGCATCCAAGGTTTTGCTAGCATAGTAGATAGCATGGAGAACCTTGTCCTTCCTTTGTCCTAGCACGACACCTACCGCATAGTCACTAGCATCACACATGAGCTCAAATGGTAAGTTCCAATCCGGTGATTGGATGATAGGTGCGGAAATCAAAGCCTTCTTGATCCTAGTAAAAGACTCAAGACAATCATTAGTAAACACAAAGGGAGCATCTTTTAAAAGAAGCTCCGTAAGGGGTTTGGCAATCTTAGAAAAATCTTTAATAAAACGGCGGTAGAAACCCGCATGGCCTAAGAAACTCCTTACTCCCTTGACATTTACCGGTAGGGGTAGTTGCTCAAAAACTTGGACCTTAGTGCGATCCACTTCAATAGCTCTTTCCGAGACAATATGACCAAGTACCACCCCTTCATTGACCATGAAATGGCACTTTTTCCAATTCAATACCAAGTCAACCTCTTCACAGCGCTTCAACACTTTAGACAAGTTAGCCAAACAAGCATCAAATGAAGAACCATAAACACTAAAATCATCCATAAACACTTCCATGATAGACTCGATAAATTCAGAGAAAATGCTTATCATGCAACGTTGGAAAGTGGCGGGGGCATTACAAAGACCGAAAGGCATTCTACAGTAAGCAAAGGTACCATAGGGACAAGTAAACGTGGTCTTCTCTTGGTCATCCGGGTGAATGGGTATTTGAAAGAACCAGAATATCCATCAAGATAGCAAAAATACTTATGACATGCCAACCGCTCCCACATTTGGTCAATAAAAGGTAAAGGGTAGTGATCTTTCTCTAGATGGATTCTATGCATGCAACACTCGGGGCTTATGCCCTTTAAATCATCTAGTTTATACCCAATAGCTTTCTTGTGAGATTTTAAAACATGAAGCAATGAAGACAATTGACTCTCACTCAAATTAACACCAACAATTACCGGACACATTTCCTCATCACCTAGAAAAGCATACTTCAAATTAGAAGGGAGGGGTTTAAGTTCGGGTTTTTGTACCTCAAGGTCTTGAGGTGTAGAAACCAAACCTACAAAGTGTGAGCTCTCCTCCAATGATAACTCTTCTCCATCCAATTCATTCTCTAAAGCATCCATCTCCTCATTCCCAATCTCATAATCACCTGCAAATGATTCTAATAGCAAGAGTGCCTCCAATGGGTCTTTAACCAAAGACCGAGAGATAAAGTCATCTATAACAAGGTCAACAACATCCAAAACATCAATAGAAAAGCAAGACTCTTCTAACATTGGACTCTTCATGGCACTATTCAAATTTTATGTGACCTTATCGTCACCCACTTCCAATGTAATTTTACCATTCTTGACATCAATTACCGCGCCCGCGGTATGTAAAAAGGGTCTTCCCAAAATGATTGGGATTTGGGCATCTTCGGCCATGTCAAGAACAATAAAATCAACCGGAATAAAAAAATTACCAACTTTGACGGGAACATCCTCCAAAACTTCCAAAGGGCGTTTTATAGAACGATCCGCCATTTGCAAAGTGACACTAGTACATTTCAAGACTCCCATATTAAGCTTAGCACAAATAGAGTAAGGAATGACACTTACACTAGCACCTAAATCACATAAAGCTTTATCAATTTGATAGGTACCAATTATGCATGGAATGGAAAAACTACCGGGATCTTTTAACTTAGGAGGGGACTTGTTTTGCAAAAGAGCAGTACACTCGGCGGTGAAGGCTATATTTTCAACTTCGTCAAAAGTCCTCTTCTTAGTTAAAATGTATTTCATGAAATTAGTATAAGACGGAATTTGAGTGATTAATTCGGTAAAAGGAACACTTACCTGGAGGTTCTTCGCAACTTCCATGAATTTACCGAATTGAGTGTTCTTGTGATGCTTTGCCAATCTATGAGGGAAAGGCACTTTGACTTTTTCCGGCTCCTGTGTCTCAACAACCTTCTTTGGAGGAGCATCCTCCACATCTTTGACTTGCTCAACCACAATAGGATCATCCACCTTCTCGGGCATAACCTCAACTTTCTTACCACTGGATGAAACCTCCAACTCAACAAGCACCTCCTCATTGTCTTTGGGTATGGGTGGCTCATCATACTTTGTACCACTTCTCAAGGTGATTGCATTGAGAGTATCATGTGGTTGCTCACCTTGAGGTGGTAATTGACCCGGTCTTCTTTGAGAGCTAGAAGTGGCTAGTTGAGCCATTTGTCGTTCTAGCATTTTGATTGTGGAACCATGGCTTTGATCATTCTTTTGAAATTGAGCCAACATTTCCGATTGAGTCTTAGCTAATTGCACTACCAAGAACTTGAGTTCTTGATAGTGTTGTTGGACATTTTGGGGTGGTGGAACTTGGGTTAGTTGGGAGTTTTGGATTGGTGGTCTTTGTTGGTAGTTTTGATTTTGATAACCCGGTGGATAATTGAATCTTTGTTGTGGGGCAAAGGCATTTTGTTGAGATTGAGGCACAAAATTTTGTTGGGGTTGAGGATTGAGCACATTGTTGCTTTTGTAGGACAAGTTGGGGTGGAATTTTGTGTTCGGGTTGTAAGTATTGGAAAAGGTACCCGGTGGATAAGAACTTTGTTTAAAAGTTGAAAAGCACATACCTCTTCCATAATATCTTGGCATACATTGGAGAAATGACCTGCACCTCCACAACCTTCGCAAACAACAATTTGACTAGTAGAAGACACCCAACTTCCACAACTTCCATAGTAGCATGTTGAGCCTCCAACTTTTCTTGGAGCAAAAGGATTTGATTCTTCAATATGCTAGTGTTGGCAACTACGTCTCCTCCTTGAATGGGTGCACTCCGAGAATTAACATATTGGACATCGTGGATCGCCATAGATTCAATGGTGGCATGAGCAATATCCGTGTCAATTTCTTGAAAACGCCCATTGTTGGCGGAATCAAGAATTTTTATGGATTCGGCACAACACCCATTGTAGAATGTTATGGCAAGGAACCAAGCATCCAACCCATGGTGTGGGCATTGCCTTTGGAGCTCCTTGTACCTCTCCCAAGCTTCATATAAGCTCTCAAGAGCTTGTTGACGGAATCTCGTGATTTGGCTCCTCAAAGTTTGAGTTTTCTCGGGTGGAAAAAACTTTTGATAAAAGGCAAGAGCCAATGTCTCCCAATTTTTCACTCCCATGGTGGCACGATCAAGGCTATTTATCCAAAGTTTTGCCTTGCCCTTCAAAGAAAAAGGGAAAAGTATTTCCCTAATTTGGGCTCGAGTGACACCCGTTTGGCGAATCATGGAGCAATAGTCACAGAAGTTTTGCACATGCAAATTGGGATCCTCCAAAGGACTTCCCCCAAATTTATTCCTCTCCACAAGGGTAATGAAAGCTGATTTGATCTCGAATTTCGGGGCGGTAATTTGAGTGGTGGTGATACCGGCCGGAAGCATAGCCGCGGTGGGCTTGGAATGATCGGAAAGTTTCACCATTCTCATAGTTGGTGAGGGTGATGGTGATGATGATGAACTAGAAACCTCCTCCTTTTCAAGATTTTCTAGATCGTCTAAGTAAGACTTTCTGGCACTTTCAACTTGCACGGGAGAAGAGGCGTCTTTTATTTCTTTCCAAAAGCGTCGTCTTCTACGAAAGGTTTTCTCGGGCTCAGAATCCGGTGAAAGTAATTCTTCCTCACGAGAAGACCTGGGCATAAGGCAACAATCTTCAAGGAAATTGCAAGTATGGTCTCAAGGAACAAGTGTTCCTAAAGACAAGAGAAAAAAATGTTAGAAGTCTACAAATCAAAAACGAAATATAACCGTGTCCCCGGCAACGGCGCCAAAATTTGATAGGATATATCGCACACCTATGCAAAGATAAATTTCCCTAGACACAAATAAATGTAGTACGAGGGGTCGAACACAAGGACACGTGAATTTCGTTATGAAATGCTATAAATGGACTACTATCAAAGTCGGTTTAACGGTTTGGTTTGGTTTGGTGTTTAGCTAACTATGATGCAAATCAAATAATATTAAAAGAGTCTAGGGGAGTCGGGTCACTCATGCAAATACCTAAATGCTCATGTTAAACATAGGAATTCATAATATTGTTAATTGTTTAGGCTAAAGACACCCATCTCTCGATATTAGTGTCAACCTTAGGTCGAGTCCTAGACAACTTTCGTTATAACTAGAGTCGCCCTACTACACATGCTTAGTCTAATCCGATTCCGTGTCTCTCGACTTGTAGAATGAATTAACAAATTTAATTAATGCAATTGGCCAAATAACAAAGATTAATAAAACAATACCAGCATGTGATAGAAACAATTTACCAATATTAGTTCATCCTTATTTTAACATTTACAACTTACTAATTATGCATGGCTTCCTTAATCCCTAGACAAATGAAACTACTCACTCATGTTGATGTTTAAACTAATAGTATTTGATATAATAAGCATGATGAATATAAATTTATAAAGGAAAACAACTTGTTAATAAAATGTGCTACACTAAGTGAATGAAACTAACAATTCTAATGTAGAAAACAATGAAACTATGATTAACTAAATGATTTGTAACGTAAATGACGAAAATGAATACTAACATAAAACTAGAATTAGGATTACCGCAATAGAGAAATATAACTCGGAAATGAAGAACAAATAACCCAAATGCTTTAATGGACAGATTGCAATACAACTTCAAAATGTAACCAAATGTTGACAAAGTAATAACTAAATGTTTAACTAGATATAAAACTAAGAGAAACTTGTGCTTAAACTAAGGAAAATGTAATGAAACGATATGAGTAAGGATGTGAAAGATGTGTGTAAGATATGAAAAGATGTGATAAAAAGATCCCCCTAAGTGTCGAAGTCCCTCTCCTTTATGTAGGGAGAGGGACTTGAAACGTAAGATTTCACAGAAGCCAAACCCCGACCGGGGAATGGGAACCTTGATCGGGGTTTCCTTAATCCGGGTATTTTTGCTTAAATGCTCCATTTAATGCTTAAGGAATCCTAAGCTATGCCTTTAAGCACCTTAATTCTCCGGTTAATTGCATAGTTTAGGGATTCCTTGAGCATCCAAAGGAGCATCCTATGCTTGAGTTGTGGGCTCCTTGCTTTGGGCTTCATTTTTAGTTTTTCATTTTCATTTCAATCCATTTCACAAATCTTCATGCTTGGCATGTCATTTTCCTTTCATGGTTCATTTTTCTTCCATTAGCTTGTTGGACTTTGGTGCTTGCTAATTGTTTTAGGAAAAGACCTCTAAATGCTTAGATTCCTACAAAACATAGCAAAAACGAGCAATGCACCTCGAACACGTAATTAGCTCACAAATATACTAAGCAAAGTATAATAATCATGTAAAATCGAGCTAAATTAGGGAGTAAAATCATATAAAAACTAGACATATCAATTACCCTTCAAACCATGTTTATGTTAATCTTTTGATTCTTTCTTTTACCGTCGTTGACCGTGGTAACCCGATATCCTAGCTATTTTTCTTATTATATTTTAATCGACTTTCTTCCTTTATTTCTCTTCCCTTTATTTCTCTTTCCCTCTCTACTTGTAGTTTAGAAAACACACAATTTAAACCCACATTGATTACCTAGACAAACTATTAATTAGCAAATAGAATTTCTTTAGTCTCCATGTGGATACGATCCTGACTTCCTTTACTGCATTAGTTTAGGCCAGTTGGTTATCTTTGATTAGGTGTGCGATTTAGCCTGTCAATGCCTCTATATATTTCTCAACACACAACATTATTACAAATCTCATATCACAACTCTGATTTTCTTTCTCTCTCTCTCTCACAAGGCTCGTAAATCTTTCCGTCCTACCCATATATTACCACACGCATTCTCACAAAACAATACAATCATGGGGAAAATTATGCACTTATAGACTCTATCAACCTCACTCCCCAAGACGACACTTCATTACACATATTCTAAATATGGACCAACTTTGTACACAGCTTAGACGGAGTACCCCGTAAGTACGGCGGGATTATCAGCACTGACCAGTTTTCGTAAAACGGGGATATCTCCCAAAATTGTACGTCGATTTTGGCTCATGACCTACCGTTAGAACCGTAACAAGGCAAGCTATCACCTCCACTTAGAATTACATCAATATCATTTCTAGAACTCAAGTTATAGCAGTTTAAAGACAGGTCTTTCAAAATCAAACTTCATACAATTTAAGTTTTTGTTACCAAACAAAATTACAATCCTTCAACATACCTCATATCACATAAAAGAACATAGTTCACAACCATTTACATGTTCTCATCATCTCAACATAACAATATTTTTTAACTCAAAAATCATACTCCATTTATGCTAATTATTCCACCTAACTTTCTCAAACCACACATACTTCATATATATAACATATGGTAGAACCATAATATACTTCGCATGCTTAAATCATATTCATTTAGTTGATAGGCATCTTATACATACTTCACATAACCATACGTAATTCATATATACATGCTTGTCGATGATAAACATTCTTCATGCTCATAATCACATCCGTTCACACATGTCTCATTCCATACATGCTTTACAGAAATACCATCATATTCCATGTTCATACTCGACCTCCACTTCACATCATTCTCATGAATTAACATAGTAACCACATCAAGAACACATATACGTCCTGAAACTTCCCATGGGTACCGAATAAGAGCTATAGGGGCAAAAGTGTGATTTCGAGACGTATCCCAAATCTTTGCGGTACATCCCTATGACTCCTACTCGGGTTCATTTTATTAGACGCTCCTAGTTCATTGGGTTCATTGGTTTAAGCTCCAAAATCGTTCACTCTGATACCAAAGAGCCTTACAAAACCTCCTTAGTACTTCGGGATGCTACCATCTCGGTTGCCCAAGGTATTATATATCAAAACTCACAATAAAGAAACAATACTTTATTAAATCCAATAGTTTAAACTCAGATTACATAATTTTAAACCAAACGGCATACCGTCTAGACCAGCAATCCAAATGCTAACACGACGATAGATCAAAGTAAGGTCTAAACTCTAATAGACTCAGCGAAAGCTATGACTCGATAGTGATCACATCCTCATCCTAGTGCAGCTCTACGAATTATCTGTTGATCACCTTCTCACCATTCCCCAAAGGATCACAGCAGTTTTGTGAAAACATTAACAGGGTCAGTAATAATGTATACCGACCAATGTACACGACAAGCAATAGAGAAACAGAAACTGGGGGGCCACCGCATCGGTTACCTCAGTAGACTCATGCTACCATCCTTGCTCTACAAAACCACCAATTGACCCTAGACCGCAGCCATAGGCGTCGAACTTCTATCTCACCGCAGTGAGACAACCTGGAACATTAATGTGTACATCCCCCTCGTAGCGGGAGAACTTCGAGAGGCAAACTCGGGGTGTGAAACCGTCTCTCAACGGCTGAACAACATAGTAATCATAGTAACAACCCAAACTTCAATCCCGAACTCCATCATCATCATCATCAATCAATCAAATAGCATAAACAATATATCTCATCACATCAATTAGCATAACTGTACTGAGTAGGGAAACCCTACCTTATTCGCAACTTCCGCACCAATCACAATCAATAAATCTAGAAGCCTTCTTCTATAAATCCTTCCCCTAAACATGGCGTTCACATATATTAATACTAACCCTTGTTTCCCTTTCCTCTAAATCAATTAGGATTTCAATGTATCACAATTATCAATAATGATATCGCTTAATAGAATTACTTACCGAAGCAATCAACAAAGCAAGAAGCAATTCGATCCGACTAGGAATGATTAAGGATGCTCTTGAAGGTTTGAGAGAGTTTTTAGAAAGAATTAGGGTTTTGTTATGAAAACGTAAACAGAAATTATGTTTTAACTTTCTTATTAATCTTTAATCAAACCGTCAGAGATATTCTCGTGGACCAGTGTACTCGGTCGAGTGCAATATGCACTCGATCGAGTACTCACCACACTCGGCCGAGTGCCCAAGAACAGAATACTGTTCCACTGACATACCAACCTTACTCGGTCGAATACCTTCCACACGGCCGAGTACCCCATCCATTTGGTCGAGTAAGCCTAACTCGACCGAGTACCTAGTACTCAAAAATACGAAGTATTACAGTTACAACTCAACCGGTAGATGTCAAGACTTACCATAAACAAGCCTATAGGGTGTGGTCCCTAGAGGTTTTTTTTAAGCCGTTCTTATGGCTCATAGGATTTCATTAAGCATCAACGACCAATCCTTTCGGTACTTAGCAACAACCTTCTCCAAAATTACTTTGATTTGTCGATTTGAGACCTCAACTTGCCCACTTGTCTAAGGATGGTAGGCAAGTCTGGATTTATGTGTCACTCCTTACGTTTTCAAGAAATATTTGAAGGTGTCTTTCTTCAAGTGCGAACCACCATCACTAATCACACACTTAGGCATCCCAAAGCGAGGAAAACTGATATTCTTGAATTGTTTCATCACGGCCTTTGAATCATTTGTTCGGCAAGCGATTGCTTCAATCCACTTTAAGACATAATCAACGACGAAAACTATAAACTTATTCCCACAATATGAAGGGAAGGGACCCATGAAGTCTATCCCCCAAACGTCAAATAATTCAACTTCAAGAATGTTGTTTAGAGGCTTCTCATCCCTTCTTCCTAAATTGCCACTTCTTTGGCAAGAGTCACAAGCTAAGACATTGGAACAGATATCCTTGCACATGGTTAAAGAATAAAACGCGCTTTGTAGAACCCTAGAAATTGTCCTTGATGTACCCAAGTATCCTCCATATGGGGTGGAGTGGAGGTGGTTCACAATGTCTTGGCCTTCTTCTATGAAGACACAACGGCGAAATATTCCATCCCCACATCTTCGGAAAAGATAAGGATCATCCCAATAGTGCCTTTGCAGCAGGAGCTCACCCAAGGGGCCTTGATGATCAAGCCACAAGCAAGACAAGCCTGACCCCAAGACCCCTTCAGATGGAACCTCGAGTCACAAGGTCCAAACAACAAACCATGACAAGCCAAAATCAAGCCAGGACAAGCCAAGTCATTGAGGAAGATAGTCCAGGGCTCATCAAGCCATGCCAAGTGCCAACTCAGTCCACATTACCCACACAAGATAGAAACAATGCCAATCAGAACCAGGCAGACCAGTCAGCAAACCTAGCACCAAGGAGGTACACCAGAGCATCCCAACCACCCCCACCATGGCCTACTATCAAGCCAACCCCCTAATCAACAAGTTTGTCCAGGATAATCCCTTTTGAAGTCTAGCAAAAACTCAAGTAACAAGCAACCCAAGCTAGAGTCCAATGAACATCAAAGCAGAGAGAGTACAAGTCCAGATGTGACTTCCTTTTGTTTAAGTCAACTTGTCCTCATCCAAGGCATGTTTTATCTAAATCCTAATAAGAGTAGAGAGTCCAAAGGAGCAACAAAACATCCAGGGCAAAGTAGCAAGACAACAAGAACAACAGAATTCCATTTCAGGAAAGATCCAAAGGCTGCTTTACTACTTTTTGCATTAGTCTGTTTTCTATGCTTTTGTGTCTGTACTTTATAGTTGTTGAGCTCGTCCTGTTGTGAGGCTCTTAATTAGTGTCTGTTGTAGTAGTTTAAATCCTAAGCTGGCCCTTGGATGATCTGTACATCCAATGGTTCACAAGATATCAGCCTCCCTATATAAGGAGGTCTTTGTATGTTGTTTTAGTCAGACTTTTTATGAATGAATTAACTTTGAGAAATCCCTCAAATATTTCAAACTTGTGCTAAGGGCTGTAGTTTGAGTCAAGCCTGATACATCTTCAAGGTGTTTGATCAGTGTCTTGCTTTGTGAGTCAAGTTAAATCTGTGCCTTGATGTGATTAGCTTGCTTGATGTTTGAGTCTAGTCTAAGGTGTTTGTGCTTTGCTGTAACACTTTAAACCTGTCTCAGAACTAGTCTTGAGTCCCTTCTCTTGTGCTTTGCTGTAGGGAAGCTTCTCTAAGTCATATCCTTTGAATTTCAGTTATTATAAATCATTCTCTCTAAAACAGCCTCCATTTCTGTCTGTGTTTGTTTTCAGTTTAGGTAAGCTTAGTTAAACATCTTTTAAACTCACAAGCCTTAGTAGTTTACACTCCAAATTGGTTATCAGAGCTTTGGTTGAGAGTCTTAGTGAGTTCATTTTCCCTAACTACATTTAAAAACACAAAAATAGCCCAATGAGTGAAGAGAGACTGGCAGGAGTAGAAGCAAAGATGGAGGACCTGGCTGGGATTGTAACCACCCTAACCAGAGCCCTGGATCAGGTAATAGGCAACCAGTTGTTTGCTGGAGGAAGAGGCAGAGGACGTGGAAGAGGCCAAGGAGGAGGCAGAGAAAGGCCACCTGATGATGAAGAGTATCCAGACTCAGATGACTCAACAAGGAGCAGGGCTTCCATCCACAGGCACATAGATAAGCATATTAAGGTAGACATCCCTGAGTTTTCTGGTAGCCTTAATCTTGATGATTTGTTAGAATGGTTAAGAGAAGTAGAAAGAATCTTTGAGTACAAAGGATATAATGATTCTAAGTCTTTTAAAGTAGCCATCCTTAAACTGAAAGGGTATGCTTCTCTTTGGTATGAAACCATGAAAGGGTTAAGGGCTAGGGAAGGGAAAGAACCCAACAAGTCTTGGACTAAACTGAAAAAGAAACTGCTAGACAAGTTTGTTGCTAAGGATTATACCCAGGATCTGTTTATTAAGTTGTCTAAGTTGAAACAAGGGGATAAACCTGTTGAATCCTACTTGAGAGAGTTTGAACAACTCACATTGCAGTGTGACATAAATGAGAAACCTGAGCAAAGGATTGCTAGGTACTTGAAGGTCTAGATAAGAGCATTGCTAACAAGGTTAGGAGTCAACCTCTGTGGTCATTTGATGATGTTGTTAACTTATCTTTGAGAATTGAAAAGATAGGAAAGACTAAGTCTGTTACACCAAAACCTGTTAGACCTTTTCAAACCAGACCTTACAATGGGTTGAGGACCATGGATACCCCTAAGACAGCACCCCCACCTACCTTAGACAAAGGAAAGGGCATCATGGGCCAGAAGCCAAGCACTTCATTGACTGAGAATAGAATTAGGTGCTTCCAATGTCAAGGCTATGGACATTTCAGGAAGGATTGCCCTTCTAAGAAGACCTTAACTATAATGGAGGTTGAGACTTGGGAAAAGGAAGGTCTAGTTGAGTATGAGAAGGATGAGCCTGAGGTTGAGGAAGTGGTGAGTGAGGAAGAAGAGCCTAGTCAGGAGGCAATAGTGGCACTCCCTGATACAGGCCACAACTTGGTTTTATGGAGGGTAATGCATTCACAACAAATACCTTTGGAGGAGGATCAAAGGTCCCTCATTTTCAGGAGTAGATGTACTATCCAAGGGAGGGTTTGTAACCATATTATAGATGGAGGTAGTTGTACCAATGTGGCCTCTGTTACTATGGTTGACAAACTGAAATTAAGCACTCAAGACCACCCTCACCCCTATAAGTTGAGATGGCTGAGTAAGGGAGCAGAGGTTAAGGTGGATAAGCAATGTATGGTCCCATTCTCCATTGGAAGTGTGTACAAAGATGAAGTACTGTGTGATGTGGTTCTAATGGATGCATGTCACTTATTATTAGGAAGGCCATGGGATATTGATAAAAGCTCCATTCACCAAGGAAGAAGAACCACCTATTCCTTCAAGCATGGGAGCAGAAAGGTAACATTGGCTCCTTTTCCACCTCATCAGAAGAGTTATGGGAGTCCTAGTATGGCTGAAGATTTTAGTGGAGTCTTGTTTCTATCTGAATCAGCAATGGTCAAAGAATGTATTGAAGAACAACCTATATTGATGCTGTTATCAAAGGAAGTTCAAGAAGGAGAGTCTAAGGTAATCCCTGCAGAAGTTAAGCCCCTCATTGAACAGTTCAAGGAAGCGTTCCCAGAGGAACTTCCTGATGGCTTACCCCCTTTAAGAGGAATTGAACACCAAATAGACCTTGTGCCAGGGTCTGTACTACCTAATAGACCAGCATATAGATGTGATCCTAAGGCTACACAAGAGCTGCAGAAACAAGTTGGAGAGTTGATGAGTAAAGGGTTTGTAAGGGAGTCCTTAAGTCCATGTGTTGTGCCTGCTTTATTGGTTCCTAAGAAGGATGGGACTTGGAGGATGTGTATAGATAGTAGGGCTATCAACAACATCACAGTCAAGTATAGGTTCCTTATACCTAGACTTGTTGACATGTTGGATGAGCTGAGTGGCTCAAGGTTCTTTTCTAAGATTGATTTGAGGCAGGGTTACCATCAATTGAGGATCAGGGAAGGAGATGAGTGGAAGACAGCCTTCAAAACAAAGCATGGCCTTTATGAGTGGCTTGTCATGCCCTTTGGCTTGTCAAATGCCCCAAGTACCTTCATGAGATTAATGACAGAAGTGCTTAGACCCTGTCTAGGGAGATTTGTGGTGGTATACTTTGATGATATTCTCATCTACAGCAAGAGCAAGGATGATCATTTGAGGCATCTTGAGACTGTGTTTGAAATACTTAGGGAGAGTAAGCTCTTTGGGAAGCTTGAGAAATGCACATTTATGACTGAGGAAGTCAAGTTTCTAGGATATGTGGTGTCTGGTAGAGGCATTTCAGTTGATCAAGACAAGATCATTGCAGTTCAGTCTTGGCCTGTCCCTAAGAATATCACAGAAGTGAGAGGGTTTCATGGCCTAGCCTCTTTCTATAGGAGGTTCATAAAAAACGTTAGCAATATTGTAACACCCCTCACTGAATGTATGAAGAGAGGAGAGTTCACTTGGACTGAGAATGCCTTGCAGGCTTTCAAACACATGAAGAAGCTCTTGTGCAGTGCATCTATCCTCAGGTTACCAGACTTTAATTGCCTATTTGAGGCTGAGTGTGATGCAAGTGGAGTGGGAATTGGAGCTGTCCTCATCCAAGAGAAGAAACTTGTAGCCTATTTTAGTGAAAAGTTAAGTGGTGCCAAGCTGAACTATTCTACATATGACAAAGAGTTATATGCTCTTGTCAGAGCTCTAAGGCATTGGAGTCATTACCTGACGCCCAAGCCTTTTGTCCTACATTCTGATCATGAGGCATTGAAGTACATAGGAGGCCAGCATAAGCTCAGTCACAGGCATGCTAAATGGGTGGAGTTCCTCCAATCATTCACCTTTTCTAGCAAATACAAAGAAGGAAAACAAAATGTAGTGGCTGATGCATTGTCTAGAAAATACACTCTGTTATCAACCATGGAGCAAAGGGCTCTTGGCTTTGAGTTCATGAAGGATATGTATCAAGAAGATCCAGACTTTGCAGAGGATTGGTTAGCATAGAAAGAGGGAGCAAGGACCATTGATTCACCCTACACTCTACAAAATGGATTCCTGTTCAAAGGATACAAGTTGTGTGTCCCCAGAGGGTCTTATAGGAGTCTATTGATTAAGGAAGTGCATGGAAGTGGCCTTGGAGGACACTTTGGGGTTCATAAGACTGTGGACATACTGCAAGATCAGTTTTACTAGCCTAAGATGATGGGAGAAGTCCAAATAGTGCTCAGAAGGTGTGGAGTTTGTCAAAAGGCCAAGAGTTCCTTTCAAGCAGGACCTTACACCCCCCTACCAGTCCCATGTAGGCCTTGGGAAGATGTAAGCATGGATTTCATAGTAGTATTGCCTAGGACAACAAGAGGGAAAGATTCTATCATGGTGGTTGTGGATAGATTCAGCAAGATGGCACATTTCATTGCCTGTAAGAAAACTGAGGATGCTGTGAGTGTAGCAGGGCTATACCTCGATGAGGTGGTGAGGTTACATGGAGTTCCAAGAACTATTGTATCTGACAGAGTCACAAAGTTCATGAGTCATTTCAGGAGAACATTGTGGAAGCTGTTTAACACTAGGTTGTTGTTTAGCACCTCCCATCATCCGCAAACAGATGGACAAACTGAGGTGACCAACAAGACCTTGGGAAGGATCTTGAGGTGTATAGTCAGCAAATCTCTCAAGGATTAGGACTTAAAGCCGGCTCAAGCAGAGTTCTCTTTCAATAGAGCTCCATCAGCAGCCACAGGCGACTCCCCCATTGAAGTGGTCTATGGTACTAACCCCTTAATGCCTTTGAATTTGTCTAATGTGTGCAGGTCAGAGATCCACTATGATGCCAAGAAGAGGGTGGAACAAATGCTAAAACTCCATGAATCAGTCAGAAAACAAATTGAGAAAATTAATGATCTATACAAGAAGAATGCCAAGGTTCCTAAAGCTAAGAAAGACTTTGCACTAGGAGACTTAGTGTAGATAAACCTAAGGAAAGAAAGGTTCCCTTCCAAGAGAAAGAATAAGCTAGAGCCAAGAGCAAATGGTCCTTTTCAAGTCATAGAGAAGATAGGTCCTAATGCCTACAGAATTGATCTACCAGAAGAGTATGCAGTCCATGGAACATTCAATATTGGGGATCTTAGTCCCTTCTATGAAGACTCTGAGGGAGAGGAAGACACAGGCTTGAGGTCAAGCCCTTTTCAACCTGGGGAGGCTGCAGCAGGAGCTCACCCAACGGCCCTTGATGATCAAGCCACAAGCAAGACAAGCCTGACCCCAAGACCCCTTCAGATGGAAGCTCGAGTCACAAGGTCCAAACAACAAGCCATGACAAGCCAAAATCAAGCCAGGCCAAGCTAAGTCATTGAGGAAGATAGTCCAGGGCTCATCAAGCCATGCCAAGTGCCAACTCAGCCCACATTACCCACACAAGACAGAAACAATGCCTATCAGAAACAGGCAGACCAGTCAGCAAACTTAGCACCAAGGAGGTACACCAGAGTATCCCAACCACCCCCACCATGGCCTACTATCAAGCCAACCCCCTAATCAATAAGTTTGTCCAGGATAATCCCTTTTGAAGTCTAGCAAAAACTCAAGTAACAAGCAACCCAAGCTAGAGTCCAATGAACATCAAAGCATAGAGAGTACAAGTCCAGATGTGACTTCCTTTTGTTTAAGTCAACTTGTCCTCGTCCAAGGCAGGTTTAATCTAAGTCCTAATAAGAGTAGAGAGTCCCAAGGAGCAACAAAACATCCAGGGCAAAGTAGCAAGACAACAAGAACAACAGAATTCCATTTCAGGAAAGATCCAAAGGCTGCTTTACTACTTTTTGCATTAGTCTGTTTTCTATGCTTTTGTGTCTGTACTTTATAGTTGTTGAGCTCGTCCTGTTGTGAGGCTCTTAATTAGTGTCTGTTGTAGTAGTTTAAATCCTAAGCTGGCCTTTGGATGATCTGTACATCCAATGGTTCACAAGATATCAGCCTCCCTATATAAGGAGGTCTTTGTATGTTGTTTTAGTTAGACTTTTTATGAATGAATTAACTTTGAGAAATCCCTCAAATCTTTCAAATTTGTGCTAAGGGCTGTAGTTTGAGTCAAGCCTGATACATCTTCAAGGTGTTTGATCAGTGTCTTGCTTTGTGAGTCAAGTTAAATCTGTGCCTTGCTGTGATTAGCTTGCTTGCTGTTTGCGTCTAGTCTAGGGTGTTTGTGCTTTGCTGTAACACTTTAAACCTGTCTCAGAACTAGTCTTGAGTCCCTTCTCTTGTGCTTTGCTGTAGGGAAGCTTCTCTAAGTCATATCCTTTGAATTTCAGTTAATATAAATCACTCTCTCTAAAACAGCCTCCATTTCTGTCTGTGTTTGTTTTCAGTTTAGGTAAGCTTAGTTAAACATCTCTTAAACTCACAAGCCTTAGTAGCTTACACTCCAGCCTCCTAGCTTCATACTTCAACTTCCTTATTTCTTGTGTATCAAATTCGCTAGGTATGAATCCACTAGCAAGGAAATTAGCCAAATCGGCATACCATGGCACATGACTTCTAACCTCCATCAAACTATCCTCCCTTAGCCATTCATTGATAAGCCCATATTTGTCTTTGACTTCATGATCCTTTACAAACAACCTTGAGAGATGATCCGCCACCACATTTTTGGACCCAACTTTGTCCTTAATCTCTAGGCCGAGTTCTTGAAGGAGAAGAATCCACCGCAATAGCCTTCGTTTTGCATCCTTTTTATTCATTAGATAGCGGATGGCGGCGTGGTCCATGTAGAGAACCACCTTTAACCCAACTAGATAAGACCGAAACTTGTCAATGGCATGAACAACGACCAACATCTCTTTCTCCTTTGTTGAATAGTTGATTTGGGCCTCATCTAATGTCTTGATAGAATAGGCAATCACATGGTGCTTCTTTTCCACAACTTGACCAAGAACGGCCCCTACAGAAAAATCGGAAGCATCACACATATTCTCAAATGGCAAACTCCAATCGGGAGGGCAAATAATTGGAGCCGGAGTTAGAGCCGATTTCAACCTACAAAAAGCCTCATGGCAAGCATCATTAAACATAAGAGGAACATTCTTAAGGAGAGGGGAAGGTACGGGCTTGGCAATTTTGCTAAAATCACGAATAAATCGCCTATAAAATCTCGCGTGTCCAAGAAAATTTCTCACCCCTTAAACACCCATTGGAGGTGAAAAATTTTCAATGACCGCCACCTTAGCCCGATCAACTTCTATTCCCCATCTTAGAAATGATGTAACCAAGCACAACTCCCTCTAACACGAAATGGTATTTTTCCCAATTTAGAACGAGGTTATGCTCTTCACACCTGCTCAAAACATTAGAAAGATTGGTTTGCTCATGCTCAAGGGTTTCTCCATGAACACTAAAATCATCCATGAATACTTCTATACTCTTTTCTAGAAAATCCGCAAAGATTGCCATCATACACCTTTGGAAGGTGTCGGGTTCATTGCACAACCCAAATGGCATCCTTCTAAAGGCATATAAACCTAGAGGACAAGTGAAAGTTTTATTCTCTTGGTCATCCAGGTGTATTGGAATTTGAAAGAAATCCGAATAACCGTCAAGAAAACAATAGAATGCATGGCAGGCCAATCTTTCTAGCATTTGATTTATAAAGGGGATGGGGAAATGGTCTTTGAAGGTGGAGGCATTTAATTTTCGAAAGTCAATGCACATCCTCCACTCGGTCATTGGTCTAGTGGATAAAAAGTGCCATTTTCTTGTTCCACCATGGTTACTCCCCCATTCTTAGGGACTACATGAACGGGACTAACCCATTTGCTATCAGTTATTTGATATATTATCCCCGCTTCAAGAAGTTTCAAGACCTCATTTTTTACCAGATCTCCTATTTTGGGATTCAATCTCCTTTGCCCTTCCACGGTAGGTCGACTCCCCTCTTACAAGATTATTCTATGCATTCACAAATTGGGACAAATCCTCTTAATATCATAAATATTATATCCCAATGCTCTTTTATGTTGCTTAAGCACTTTCAAAAGTTTGTCAATTTGAATGGCATTTAGATTAGAAGTGATAATAATGGGAAAAGACTCGTTCTCACCAAGAAATGCATATTGGAGGGAGGGGGGTAAGGGATTAAGTTGTACCTTTGGTGGTAGCAAGGCTTCTACCTTTTTCATTACCTCGACATCCACTTCAAATTCCTCACCCATTTCTTCATCGTGGGTGTAAACTTGGAGGACTTGTCCAACCCCATCTCTTCCTCTATCGCCGCCTCAATTATGTCAAGTGTGCAAGCTTGTTCTAACATCGATTTTCAAAACACTTGTGAGAGAGAATTCAACGAAGACGTCGGCAATATTAAAGGTTAGCCTACCATTTTTAACATCAATTATCACTCCACCGGTAGCTTAGAATGGTCTAACAAGTAATAAGAATGATGGGGTGTAGGAATCCTCGGGAATATCAAGAACAACGAAGTCGGCCGATATGTAAAAGTTGCCTACTTTAACCGGTACATCTACAAGCACCCTTAAAGGTCGCTTAATAAATCTATCGGCTAATTTTAGTGTCATGGAGGTGGGCATCAAATCATGCATCCCAGTCTTTTGGGAAATTGTTCAAGGCAAGAGGCTCACACTAGCCCCTGAGTCACAAAGAGCACGAGAGATAAGAACATTGCCAACTATGCATGAAATTGAAAAAATACCCGAGTCACCAGGTTTGGTAGGCATTTTTTTTAAAACAATGGCACTACAATCTTCGGTCAAAGCCACCACTTCTTGCTTCCCGAGAGTTCTTTTTTTATACAAAACATCTTTCAAGAATTTTGCATAAGTTGGTATATTCACTATCACTTCGGTGAAGGGAAGGGAAACTTCAAATTTTTCCAACATTTCTAAGAATTTGGTGTACTTGAAGCTCTCCTTGGACCTTATGGCTCTAAAAGGGTGGGGGATATTAGTAACAAGTTGATAATTAGAAGTTACCTTAGAGGAGGTAGTAGTGTTTGTTACCTTTGCGGGATTTGCATGAACCATTGTTTCTTCTCCAAGCTTTTCCGTTGCTTCCTGATAAGGTAAGTCTTCAACGAACCCCTCATCCTTCTAACTCAATGGAGCTTCTTCACAATTTGTAGCTTCTTTTACCATCTTACCTTTCTTAGGATCACTTTTCCTTGTTGAGGAAGTCATGGGTGGACTTTCTTCTCCACCATTCATAGAAATTTTCTTCATTTTTCCTTTAAGATCTAACTCAAGATTTTTGTAGGGATCCTCAAACTCCAAACCACTTCCAAAAGGATCGCATGAGCATGATGGGTCCCCGAAGAGTCTGTTGATGATTGTCCTTGACCAAGCAAACCACCCGGTGGCCTATGAGGATTGGCAAGTGCTTGTGTAGCCACTTGTGCCTCAAGGTTCCCTTGGGAGGCATTAACATGTTTACAGGACTCTTGAGTCTTGACCGACAAGTCGCTAATTACTTTCATCAAATTGTGGTATTGAGCATCCGAGTTTGAGTTGGTAGCATGTGAGCTTGCTTCACCTTGATTAAAAGGTTGATTGGCTAAGGTGAGAGAATAGCCATACCCTTGATTTTGAGTGTTGGGGCTATAATAACCGTCAATTATATAGTATGTTTTAATATCTTGTTGGTGCATGGGAATGGTTTAGTTAGTTTAGGAGGGGACTAAAGACCCGTCTAGGTCGAGATGGGGAATGTCGTGGTCGAGACAGACATGTCTCGGTCGAGACATGCCTTGTTTCAGGCGAGACGAGTTCCATTAGCTAGCTTGGTCGAGACAGACATGTCTTCTAATTTCCGCAACTTAATTTATTAATTATTGTTTTCAAAAGATAATACTCCTAACCCGACTATACTACCTTAACCCTAATTAAACCCTCCCTTAACCTTTTCTTAGACTTTCCTGATTATTCACAACTCAAACCTAAAAACCCTAATAGAAAGAGGAGACTTTTGATTTCTAGATCTAGAGAGAATAGCTCATCAACCCTTTAATCCATTGGTGGTTAGTTCTAACTACTTTTATAATACATAAATATTAACCTAGTATAATGTTTACATCACCTTATGTCTAGATTAATGATTTAATCTTAGAATTCAATCTAGGAAGATGATGAATTATAATTTGTACTAGTTAGTGATTAGATTCGTTATTATATTATTGTAGGCAGCGGTTTTATAGAAGATAGGTTTTAGATCTTGTGTTTGCTTGTGCGTGAAGAATTGCGAAAAGATAGGGTTTCGTCCTACTTAACTTATGCCTGGAACATACCTATCTCGGGCGAGACATGGGTGTCTCGGCCGAGACATGTGTCTTCTCGAGCGTGACATGCCAGTGGTTATTGTTGGTTATCGTGTTGGTTGTTTATGATAAGTAATTATGTTATATGGCATGTACTGATTGGTACGATGGTTGTATGCAAGCCTGATCTAATTTTATTGATTGATATGATGGTTGTATGCAAGTA
This sequence comes from Heliosperma pusillum, assembly GCA_022085475.1. Classification (NCBI taxonomy): domain Eukaryota; kingdom Viridiplantae; phylum Streptophyta; class Magnoliopsida; order Caryophyllales; family Caryophyllaceae; genus Heliosperma; species Heliosperma pusillum. The sequence continues at coordinate 45,705 of JAIUZE010075092.1, read as the reverse complement.
TGATATGAACTATGTTGTGACTAATGATGATTTTGTTAACGAGATGCTGATCTGCGGATCGAGAAAGTCGTTAGGCATTCGGAGTTTATATTTATGTTGAGATGCCGATCTGCGGATCGAGGAGGTCGTTATGGGTTCGGAGCTTATACATGTATCCATATTGTGCTGCCAACCTGTGGGTTGAGGAGGTCGTTAGGGGATCGGAGTCATATTGATTATCATTGAGCATTATTGGTATTTAACTAATGTTGTTGATTATTGTCATAATGTTTACCTTATTGCGTAATATTTTACCCTACTCAACCTTTGGTTGACCTATTTGTGCTTTTTATTCTTATTTCTAAACTTATGTGGTGATCCCCTTGGTAATTTCCGACCAATTGGTGAGCAGTGAGTCGTTACAGGTTTACAATAAGCATGATGTGCCTTGACTGTGGATGAGAAAGTGAGACGTATCAGATGAGACACTTAGAGGAGTCATCAACATTAGTTTAATAATTCAGTTATTTTAAATAAATTTTTTCGCTTATGTAATCAAGTAAACAGTATTTGACTTTTGGTTGTAAGATGGTATTTATTTATGCAAGTTGGTTTGAGACAATTAAATTAAAGTACTTCTATCGTTATCTTTGATATTATTACCTCAGAAAACTGAGATGGTAACAGCGTTAGTTGACCAGGAATTTTTTGTTAAAGGCTCTTGGTTAAATGGGGGTGTTACATGAACCTTGATTGTTCCCTTGTTGGTGGAATCCTTGATTGTTGCCTTTGTTCCCTTGATTATAACCATTGTTGTTGTTGAAACTTTGGGTTTGACCTTGATTACCTTTCCTTGGTTGTTGAAACCTTGGTTATTGAAACTTTGGTTTTGCCCTTAATCATTGTTGTACCCTTGATTGAAACCTTAGGTTTGGTTGTCAAACCCTTGGTCTTGGCCTTGTTACCCTTGATTATACTCTTGGTTTTGATTTCCAAAATTGTTTCTAAATCCTTGTCCTCCCCCTCTTGGTTGATTGAACCTCAGAGGATTCATATTTTAGGCTTGTGGTTGTAAAGAGGGTGGATTTAAAACATTGGTACTTCTGTAGCTCATATTTGGATGGTTCTTCAAACCCATGTGATAATGGTGTGAATTAGGATTGTAAGAATTTTGATGGTTCTTTATTGTCGGTTGGAAAAGTTATTGAAAGCTTGAAAAACATTTACTGTAACACCCGGAAATGTACCCTATTTTTCTAGTAGAAATATTTTACGAAATCTTTTCAGTAATTTTAAGTTTTAATTAAGATTTTTATGTTTCGAGTCGAATTTAGAATTTCCGAGTTCGTATTTAGAATTTCCGCGAGATTCCATGAAAATCCCGTCTTAAGGCGAGTTTGACTTTTCTTGACTTTTGAGTCGAGTTTGACTTTCCTTGACTTTGGAACCGTCTTTGACTTCCGTTGACTTTTCTCCTACACAACTCACACTACTCCTTAACCTAATATTTCATTCAACACAAAATCAAACACAAGCTTTCTTCCTCTCTAAGAAATCTCAACTTTCGCTCTTTGATATCGATCTTAGAATTGTCGTAACTTCTTCGTTACTTGATAGAATTTACGTAAGTTTGTCTTATTCTTCTTCCCGTACCTTCCTGTATCCGTATTCATTTTAAAAGTATCGTCTTTCTCGCTTTTCAAGCTTTCCGTCTTTCTCAAGATGAACTTTATTCATCTTTTTACGATCTATTTGTAGGTGGTGACCTCCAAGATCCCGACAAAGACTATTACCTTATTGAAGAGGAGCTTGACGATTAGTAGAGACGCTTTAAGGTAACGGTGAAGGGTTACTCGATATCATTTACGTGTTTTATGTGATTTCTAGGATAGAAACCGTATGTAGATTCTGGTTAGTAAGCTTATGACTTGTATTGTTGTTGATGGATGTTGTTCGTTGTTAATTGATATGAGAATTGATGACTTGTAATGATAAATGAGGTTTTTGTTGTTGATAACATGTTGATTTTTGTTCGTCCTTGAATCCCGTGAAGGACGCAGGCTGCGTTGGGGGACGCAGGCTGCGTCGTAGGACGCAGGCCGCGTCGTAGGACGCAGGCCGCGTCACCCGCTGCCAACAGAATTTTTCCTGCACTGACCCCTTTTCGTAAAATGATCATATCTCCTTCGTTACTTGCTTGTTTTGGGCGTGTGACATCTCGCTGGAACCGTAAGAGGTTAAGCTATCACCTAGACTTAGAATTTCTGCGTTCCCATATATAAAACTCTAGTTATGACCGTTTGAAGTGGACCCTTGTTTTCGTTGGTTTCCAAACAACATTGTTTTGGAGAGGTGATCTATGTTTTTATTCATTATGCTTCATAAACTTGTTTTAATGCTTATGTATCATGTAGTGACTCATGTTTATCATATTTAAACTTATATGATTCCCTATTCTCATGTTTTGTGACAGTTTTTGGTATGTTCCCACTATGAGTCGGTTTTTACAAATGATAAGGTTTGAGCACTATTTTGTCTTGTGCTTGTATTCTCATTCCCTTGGCTACCTTCCCGTTCGTAAGGCTGGAATGTCGGAACGGAGAGGTATCCTACTGCTTAAATGCATGTGTTAGTGGTCATACGACGACGTTGTTGGGAGTTGAACGCTATGCGTTGTTCGACCCGGCCGTCAAATGTTGTGTAATTGCGAGGTGGTGTTATTTGCATGTAGCGTACCGCATGTTATGAGGCTTGAGCTCGTTTTCCGCCTCTTTCGTGAATTGATCTACCGAATTTGGGGTACTCGGCATATATATTGTAAGACCGAGTCTTGGATGCGAAACGTTTATCGCATGGTCGAATCGGAACACGTTTATTCCGAGACCTGGCAGGTTAGACTAGGACCGTATTATTATCGTCGTGTACCAGGAGGAAATAGTCTACATAGGCGAAATGTAAGCATCGCGTATGAGTTCAGGGAAATATGATCCCGTGGATGCCTTTTAATCATACTTGCCATGTACACGATGCTAGTGCGTTTCATTTACCGTGAGAGTGTCGTCTTGTGTCGTTTTGAATGCGTGATTTCATGATATTGTTCATGGTCATTGCATGATTGGACACCGTCAATGTCTTGGTTCGTGATTGGATGATAATATGTTGGAATTGTGATCATCGCATGACTTGACTTGGTTTGTCTGTCGAGTCTCAATCTTATCAATCTTATACCGCTAACGGTGAGATGCAAGCCCTAGTGAGCGTATTCGGTTGCCTAAGAGTGTCTACCCCGAGTCTTTGAATAACATGATGGTTACGGATTTGATTTCCACATGATCTTATCATTATTTATCGAATTGCCTATCTATTCTTATCGTATCTCACATGGATATCTATATATGCACGATTTTACTTTTGTATCTCCTTATATGTACGTTTAATGTGATATGGCTGGGAGAACCCGGAGTTACTCCCCACTTATTGTGGCGTTCATGTTTTTCATGAATGAACAGGTTGCTTGCAATGGATGGCTTTTTGCTTTGACTATTTTGGGTTCGGGTGTGAGCTAGCGGGCGTTGTCCCTGGAAGTTTCAACTCTAGACGATATTAGCTAGTTTTGCTAAACACTTGTTCTTTGTTAACATTTTAAGAGACCCCGTCTCTTTGTTGTATTTCCGTATTTAGTTTGTAACATTTTGACACACCTCGTGTTATATATATCTTGCATATTTAAAGGTTTTTAAAATACCGTATTTCCGCATATTATTTCACATGCTTGTATGTTTTATATTTCCGCATTCGCGAGGGTTGTCACATTTACATCTTGAACATTGTCCTTTCTTGGTTGTTGTTGTAGAAATTATTGGCACAAACTTCATAAGTGTGAACCATTCTACACATGCGTCACAAGTGGGTGTTGGCACAACTTGCTCCATGGGTGGGCAATGAGATCCACTTGCTTGATTAACACCTTTTCGATTCAACTAACTTATCATCTTTATTAGCTCATCGATCTTAGCATTTGTCTCCGCATTAGAAGTTCCCACCGCATTAGAAGTTGTCTCTCCGAGATAATAACTTGTCTTTCTTATAGTTCTTGGCCTTGTCCCATAGCTTGTCTCCGCACACACCATCTTCTTTATCAATGCCGTCGCATCATTATCACTTAGGTGATCAAAACTACACCCGCTAAGGCATTCACCATCTATTTGATTCTAGGGAGCAAGCTTTGGTAGAAGGTTTGGGTGATGTACCATTCCAGAATCCCATGATGTGGGCAACGGGCAAGTAGATCTTTCTATTGATCCCAAGCATCTCACAAAGACTCTCCCTCTTGTTGTCGAAAGGTAGTGATGTCATTTTCGGAGCATGGCGGTTCTTGATGGAGGGAAATATCGTTCAAGGAAGGATTTTGAGAGTTCCTCCCATGTGGTGAAGGTGTTAGGTGGGTGAGTGTTCAACCACCGGTCGGCCTTATCCGCAAGAGTGAAAGGAAACAACATGAGCCGAAGGGTATTCTCAGGAACTCCATTCCTTTTTATGAGCCCCACCATGCTCTTGAACTTTTGGAGATGGGTATGAGTGTCCTCACTTTGGTTACCATGGAAACAATCTTGTTGGATGGACGCCAATTGTGACAAATGAATCTCAAAATTGTTTGCTTGAAGATTCCCAAAGTTTATAGATGAAGAGGAATCTTTGGGGTTGGGCATGCTATGATCACGGATTGCCATAATTCTAGGTGGTGAATTTGGAGGTGTGTTGTATCGAATTTCGGTATTGAAAAATGGGTCAATGAAAATAGAATCGATGATGTTTAAAGGTTCTTCAGTTAAGGTTATTACCCATAAATAATGCATGAATACTTGATGAGGTTTTAAAAGGCGTCCCAATCTTATCGAACAATTTAACTCTAAATGGTAGTATCAAGAGTGTCGAACCACAAGGATGGTGAGATTTCACTTAGAAAAGTTTTAGTCTAGTTTAGCCTAAACAAAAGAGTTGAGATGATTAATTGAACTAGCAACAAGCAATACAAACGATAACTAAAAAAATATTAAAACACGACAGTTGATCAATGTAATACTCTGTAATTCTATGTAGTTGGCACTCGGCCGAGTAAAGCTTACTCGACCGAGTGGATTGGGTACTCGGCCGCTCGGTCGAGTAAAGTCTACTCGACCGAGTATATTGGTATGTCGTTTGAATTAGTCTTATGTTCTTGTGTACTCGGCCGAGTGATTTAGGCACTCGACCGAGTACATGTTTAACTCGACCGAGTAAGACGGGTTTCGAGGATTAGTCGGACGCTTGATTAAAGATGTATAAGAGGAATTAGGATTTATAATCTCATTTACGTTTCTCAAAGCAAACCCTAGTTTTCTCTCATAAAATCCCTCTAACTCCTCAAGAACATCCTTAATTTTTCCGTGCCGGATCCGATCTATCGCTACTTTATTGATTCCATTGGTATGTATCTTTACTTTGTGATTTGTATGTATTGTTATAAACCCTAATTGATTTGGGGGAAAGGGAAACAAGGGTTAGTATTTTTTGCATGTTTAGTGAAAGGAATTCATAAAAGAAGATTGTTGATAGAATGATTGTGATTTGCTGCGGATTTGCAAAAAAGTAGGGTAGACTACTCAGTATTGGCATTGCTAATTGATGGCAGGATATTGTTGATTGTTATTTGTGATTCTTGATATGTAATTAATTATGATGGTCACTGTTGTGACAATGATGGAGGTTGGGGTTGTTGTCGATGGTTATTATGGTTACTATGGTTACTATGGTTTGGTGATCCCTTTGGAAGGAGGGTCACACCCCCGAGTTCGCCCCCGTGGTTATCCCGCCACATGGGGGATGTGCACATTAATGTTTCGGGTTTATCTCGCTACGGTGAGATAGAAGTTTGACGCCTATGGCTGCGGTCCAAGGTCAATTGGTGGTTTTGTAGAGCAGGGATGGCAATCTGAGTCTATTGAGGTGACCGCTACGATGGCCCTCCGGTTTCTCCTTTCCCGTGTGCTTATCTTGTACGTTGGTCGGTATATGAAAATACTGACCCCGTTATTTTTTTACAAAACTGTGATGATCCATTGGAGAATAAGGAGCATGTGATCAGCAGGTACTTTATTAAGCTGCGCTGGGATGTTGAGAGGATCGCCACTATCTTGTCATAACTTCCGCGGAGTCTACTAGAGTTGTGCATTAGACATTATTTCACTTTATCCTATGATTGTCATTTTGGATTATTTGTCTAGACGGTATGCCGTCTAGTTTGAGCGATGTATTGATATTTAAACATTGATTAAATAGACATTGTTTTCTTTATCGCTTGAATTGATATGTACTACCTCGGGAAACCAATATGGTAGCACTCGCATGTTCTAAGGGGGCCTTGTAAGGCACCTTGGTGTATTGGGGTGTTACAATCAAGATTAAAGGAAATCTAGGGTGTTTGGGTTCACTTCGGTAGGGAGAGATAATTGCAAGAGTCAACAAGGGTAAGAGCTATCTAACAGTGTATAAATCGACCCAAATTTTTCGATCAAAGGTTCTTCTCAAGATTAGTTCAAAGAGCTTTCACAATTAACAAACCAAACTTATCATGAACATAACATACACTACCTTCTAACTTTCGTTTCAAGAGTAGCATAAAAGATAATAAAAAGATTCAAACTTTAATTCAAATAATTCATCAAACACTTATCATGCATGAATAAGAGCATAAGTTGATCACTCAAATCCCAACATAACAAACCCATTATCACCCCCTCTTATCTACTTAAGATCCCCCATAAACCCTAGAAGGGAGTCCACTCACTCATGTTAACAAGAACAAAAGCAAACATATTGATGAACAAAACAAACAAGAAAGAAGACATAGTATTCAAACTAGTATTCAACTAATTAAGATAACTAAGAAAGTGAAATAAGATAAAAACAAGATTAAGACAATAAACATGTACTAATAAGTAAATAAGGGAAAAATATCACCAATAATGAAGGAAAGATGATAACTTGGATTGAAATAAAGAAGAATTTCTTCAATATCTTGATTACAACCCAAAACAAACTTGATCTATAAACTAGTTAGTGTAAACTAAGACGAAATTAAGAAAATATTAACACTTGATCAGGAAAGATTAAAGTTTTGGAGGAAATAATTGTTATTTACCTAGGGTTTTTGTGCTAATGTCTCTAATGAATAAGGAAAGGGGTATATATTGGTTACATGAATAATATGGTAAAAGTGAAGAAGACTAAGGAAATGCGGATTAGACGTCTCAACCGGCTGGCCGACCGCCTGTGGCCTGCCCGGCTGGGAGTCTCCTGCTCCAAAATGAGACTCTTTGACCATCAGGTGGGCACAGCTGTGCCACCGGCTGGGCGCCCCTTGACACATACGTACCCATTGTTCATCTTTCCTTCTGGCTTCCTATTCGGATGGCCGGCTGTCGGTGACCTGGCCGGCTAGGACTACAGTCTTCTTCCCTTTTCTTCACTTCTTTTCTTTTTTATTGACTTCCCAGCCGGCTGGCCGGATGCTGGTGGCCTGACCGGCTAGGGAGTCCTTGCGTCTTCTTCCTTCGTTTTTTCCTTTGGCTCAAGGGGAAGGGTCCCAGCCGGCTGTCGGCCTACCGGAAGAGACTCTTTTCTCAGCACTTCTCCTTCTTCTTTTTATCTTCTTTTTCCAAAACCGCTTCACTTGCTCCAATTTTTTATTATTGTCTCAAATTCTGCAAGATTAGGTACAAAATACGAGAACGGGAATTTGGGATACAAAACGCAAGGCACGCAAAACGGTACATAGACAAATCAAAAAGCATAGAAAATAAAGGAGAAGTATGACTTAATAAATGTTCATCAATACTCCACAAAATAGGCATAATCACAGAGAATACTTGTTACACATGCGGGAATGACATTGAAAGTATATATCACTTGTTCTTTGCATGCAAGTACATATAGTAGAAAAGTCATCGTATGCATTGAAAGTTGGATTTGGGTTAACTTACCTAAAAGTAGCATCCTTCACAGGAGATTAAAGATGAAAGGGGAGAAAAAACATTAAGCTATAGTGAATGCGATCATGTACAAGATAAGCATATAATACATATGGCAGCAAAGGAATCAATGTAAGCAAGAATTTCGATCACCTGCTCAAACCATATATACTAGCGAAAATTGTCACCAAGGACATGATAGCTTAGTTCTTGAGTTTGCTTAAGAGAAAGACGAACATTGACAGAAATTGGATTCAGAGGATCTGTGGTTCAATATGATAACCTTAATTTCTAGGGTTTCATATAAGGAAAGTGAGGCCTTTGTTTTTGTTGTTGAGAATCAGGTATAGTTAAGGTATTTGGTTTTGAAATCGTGTCTTTTTTGGGCCGGTTTTTGTTTGTGTTTGTTTGTATTGATAAGGTCCATTAAGTAGTGCACTAATCCAGTCTGTGTATGGTACCGTCTTATCAATTGAATGAAATTTACTTACATTTCATAAAAACAATTACCAACTAATGGTAGCATGTATGCATGATTACGTTGTAGGAGAAGGAATTGTGTAAGAGTCGTCAATTGATTGGCAAGGATGATAGGCTATCGCACACCTGATCAAAGATAAATACCCTAGATACAAATGAATGTAGTAATAGGGGTCGAACACAAGGAGACGGGAGTTTCTAGCAAGTTGTTATGGAGTGAATTCCATCAAAGTCGGTTATCGATTGGTTTGGTTGGGTTTATGAAACAACAATAATAATAAAGGAAGAGTCTAAGGAGTTCGGGTCACACATCCAAATTATGTAAATGCTCAAGTCAAACTAGGAAATTGATATTAACGATAATTGTTTAGGTTAAAGACATCCACCTCTCGATATTAGTGTTAACCATAGATCGGGTCCTAACGAACTCTCGCTATGGCTAAGTCGATCTACTAACACATGCTTAGTCTAATTCAATTCCGCGCCTCTCGACTTATAGAAAGAATTAACAAATTTAATCAAGGATTGTGATCAATAATCAAAGACTAACAATAAAATGCAAGCATGTCATAGAAACAACTATTTGATATCATAACATCTCATTTCAACAATTGCAAATACTATTTATGCATGGCTTCCCTAATTCCCTAGACAAAGTAACTACTCTTGCATAATGATAACTAATCTAATAACAAATGATAAAGTAAACATGATAACTAACTAATAATGGAAATGACAAAGGAAATAATAAAACAATTCAAGAAATAGAATTACCTCAACAAAGGAAATAAAACTTACAGCACCCCAACCCCGATCGGGGAATGGGAACCCCGGTCGGGGTTTCACTAATCCGGGTACATTTGCTTAATGACTCAATTAAATTCTTGAGGAATCCTATGATACGCTTTTAAGCTCCTTAATTATCCGGTTAAATGCATAGTTTAGCATCCCATGAGCATCCAAAGAGCATCCCTATGTTGAGTTGTGGACTCCTTAGTTTGGGCTCCATTTTGGTTTCTCATTTGTACACCAAACCTTTTCACAAATCTTCATGCTTGGGACTGTAATTTCTCATAGTACCCTTCCATGGTCCATCTTGCTTCCATTTAGCTTTGTGAACTTTTATGCTTGCTAATGTGCTAGGAAAAAGCCTCTAAATGCTTAGATTCCTACCAAGTGTAACAAACACAAGCAGTTTACCACGAACACGGAATTAGCTCACAAACACATTAAAAGAAGTGCAATAATCAAATAAACCGAGCTAAAATAGAGAGTTAAAATATATATAAAATGGACTCATCAAAAGATGTACTTGAGCATGAAAGGTAGAGACTTCTCTACTCAATCCTAGTTGACATGTGATTTTTATATTAATGAGAATAGTGACTGTGTCGATGTTAATTGTAACACCCGCAAATGTACCTATTTTTATAGTAAAAATATTATACAGATACTTTTCAGCGAATTTTAGTTTTAGTCTAGAATTTTATTTCCCGTATCTATTTTGGAATTTCCGAGTTCGTTTTCGGACTTTACGCGAGATTTCGAGTAAGTTACGTCTTAAGGCGTTTATGGGCATTTTCCCATGTTTTTCCACTTACTCCCTCATACTCTCTTTTAAACCCTACCTCACCCTCATTCAACTTACTCTTCTTCCTCACCAAGTAACCACCAAAACCCTAAAGTCCATACTTGCTCAAGCTTAATATCGACTCTACTCCTTCATTACTCGCTCAAATTCACTAAAGTTCGTCTTATTCTTTCCTTCTCATCGTCCTCTATCTTATTTGGTAATAAAATTACCGTCTTTCTCGCTTTTCAATTTATCCGTCTTTCTCAAAGGTGAATTATATTCATCTTTTATTATCTAAATTGTAGGTGGTGACCTTCAAGATCTTGACAAAGACTACTACTTGGTAGAACATGACCTCGGCGAGGATTGCAGACGCAAAAAGGTAACGGTGAAGGGTTACTCGATATGTTTACGTGTTTTAATGTGTTTTCTATGTTAGTAATTGTATTTAAAATAGGATTAGTAATCTTAGGAATTGTGTTGTTAATGATGGATGTTGTTAGTTGATAATTGATAATGAGAATTGATGATTTGTGATGTTAGATGATGTTGTTGTATAATGAGCCTTAGTGAAATTGGAGATTTTCGTGCATAATCGACCCCAGGCCGGCCGACCGGCTGGGGAGTGGCTGTATATTATTTGTGTTACGTAAAAGTTTTGGAATTATACAGGTCTCAGCCGGCCGACCGGCAGCCGGTCAGCCGATCGGCTGAGACACATCCCATATGTCTTCGTTTTTCTCAAGTGATATTGGTCCCAGCCGGGTAGCCGGCAGCCGGTCCCTTTGACCGGCTGGGACACGCTGCTTATTCAATTGTTTTTCAAGTTGATATTGGTGCCAGCCGGGTAGCCGGCAGCCGGTCCCCTTGATCGGCTGGCACACGCTGGAATTCTAGTTACTTTTCTTTCTTATGTTTTCATTTATAATATTTCCGATGGATCGTTTATCGTATAAATTTACGTAATGATTTTAAATATTAATGTTTCAAATATATGATATTCCCTTCGCTTGTATCGCATGTTTTGTGACGGTTTTTGATATCTCCCACTTTGAGTCGGTTTTACACATGTTATTGGTTTGAGCACAATTTGTTATGTGCTTTGTACTCTCATTCCCCTGGCTACCTCCACGTTCGTAAGGCTGGAATGTCGGAACGAGGAGTGTATCCTTACTGCTTAATTGCATGTGTTAGTGGGCATATGACGTTGTTGGGAGACGAACGCTTTGCGTTGATCGACCCGGCCGTCAAATGTTGTATACTTGCGAGGTGGTGTCATTGCATGTAGCGTACCGCTTGTTATGATGCTTGTGCTCTTTTCCGCCTCTTTCGTGAAGTTTGACCAAATTTGGGGTACTCGGCGTGCAGCAAGAGCTCACCCAAGGGTCCTTGATGATCAAGCCAAAAACAAGATAAGCCTTACCCCAAGATCCCCTCAGATGGAAGCTCGAGTTACAAGGTCCAAACAACAAGCCATGACAAGCCAAGATCAAGCCACGCCAAGCCACACCAGTGAGGAAGACAGTCCAGGGCTCAGCAAGCCATGCCAAGCCCCAACATAACCCACATTACCCACACAAGACAGAAACAAAGCCATTCAGGACCAGGCAGACCAATCAGCAAACCCTGCACCTAGTAGATACACCAGGGCATCCCAACCACCCCCACTATGGCCTACCATCAAGCCAACCCACTAAAGTAAAAGTTTGTCTAGAATAACCCCTTTTGAAGTCTAGCAAAAATTCAAGTAACAAGCACCCGAAGCTAGACTCAGTGAACATCAAAGCAGAGAGAGTACATGTCCAGATGTGACTTCCTTTTGTTTAAGTCAACTTGTCCTCGTCCAAGGCAGGTTTTATCTAAGTCCTAATAAGAGTAGTGAGTCCCAAGGAGCAACCAAACATCCAGGGCAAAGTAGCAAGGCAACAAGAACAACAGAATTCCATTTCAGGAAAGATTCAAAGGCTGCTTTACTACTTTTTGCATTAGTCTGTTTTCTATGCTTTTGTGTCTGTACTTTATAGTTGTTGAGCTCGTCCTGTTGTGAGGCTCTTAATTAGTGTCTGTTGTAGTAGTTTAAGTCCTAAGCTGACCCTTGGATGATCAGTACATCCAATGGTTCACAAGATATCAGCCTCCCTATATAAGGAGGTCTTTGTATGTTGTTTTATTCAGACTTTTATGATGAATTAACTTTGAGAAATCCCTCAAATCTTTCAAACTTGTGCTAAGAGCTGTAGTTTGAGTCAAGCCTGATACATCTTCAAGGTGTTTGATCAGTGTCTTGCTTTGTGAGTCAAGTTAAATCTGTGCCTTGCTGTGATTAGCTTGCTTGCTGTTTGAGTCTAGTCTAGGGTGTTTGTGCTTTGCTGTAACACTTTAAACCTGTCTCAGAAATAGTCTTTGAGTCCCTTCTCTTTTGCCTTGCTGTAGGGGAGTTTCTCTAAGTCATATCCTTGAGTTTTCAGTTGAAACAATTCACCCTCTCTAACACAACATCCATTTCTGTTTGCAATTGTTATCAGTTTGAGTAAGCCTAATCAAACATTCCTTAAACTTGTAAACCTTAGTAGTTTACACTCCAAATTGGTTATCAGAGCTTTGGTTGAGAGTCTTAGTGAGTTCATTTCCCCTAACTACATTTAAAAACACAAAAATAGCCCAATGAGTGAAGAGAGACTGGCAGGAGTAGAAGCAAAGATGGAGGACCTGGCTGGGATTGTAACCACCCTAACCAGAGCCTTGGATCAGGTAATAGGCAACCAGTTGTTTGCTGGAGGAAGAGGCAGAGGACGTGGAAGAGGCCAAGGAGGAGGCAGAGGAAGGCCACCTGATGATGAAGAGTATCCAGACTCAGATGACTCAACAAGGAGCAGAGCTTCCATCCACAGGCACATAGACAAGCATCTTAAGGTAGATATCCCTGAGTTTTCTGGTAGTCTTAATCCTGATGATTTGTTAGAATGGTTAAGAGAAGTAGAAAGGATCTTTGAGTACAAAGGATATAATGATTCTAAGTCTTTTAAAGTAGCCATCCTTAAACTGAAAGGGTATGCTTCCCTTTGGTATGAAACCATGAAAGGGTTAAGGGCTAGGGAAGGTAAAGAACCCATCAAGTCTTGGACTAAACTGAAAAAGAAACTGTTAGACAAGTTTGTTGCTAAGGATTACACCCAGGATCTGTTTATCAAGTTGTCTAAATTGAAACAAGGAGACAAACCTGTTGAATCTTATCTGAGAGAGTTTGAACACTCACCTTGCAGTGTGATATAAATGAGAAACCTGAGCAAAGGATTGCTAGGTACTTAGAGGGTCTAGATAAGAACATTGCTAACAAGGTTAGGATGCAACCTCTGTGGTCATTTGATGATGTTGTTAACTTATCCCTGAGAATTGAAAAGATAGGGAAGACTAAGTCTGTTACACCAAAACCTGTTAGGCCTTTTCAAACCAGACCTTACAGTGGATTGAGGACCATGGATACCCCTAAGACAGCACCCCCACCTACCTTAGACAAGGGAAAGGGCATCATGGGTCAGAAGCCAAGCACTTCATTGACTGAGAACAGAATTAGGTGCTTCCAATGTCAGGGTTATGGACATTTCAGGAAGGATTGCCCTTCTAAGAAGACCTTAACTATAATGGAGGTTGAGACTTGGGAAAAGGAAGGTCTAGTTGAGTATGAGAGGGATGAGCCTGAGGTTGAAGAAGTGGTGAGTGAGGAAGAAGAGTCTAGTCAGGAGGCAATAGTGGCACTCCCTGACACAGGCCACAGCTTGGTCCTATGGAGAGTAATGCATTCACAACAGATACCTTTGGAGGAGGATCAAAGGTCCCTCATTTTCAGGAGCAGATGTACCATACAAGGGAGGGTTTGTAACCTTATTATAGATGGAGGTAGTTGTACCAATGTGGCCTCTGTTACTATGGTTGATAAGCTGAAGTTGAGCACTCAAGATCACCCTCACCCCTATAAGTTGAGATGGCTGAGTAAGGGAGCAGAGGTTAAGGTGGATAAGCAATGTATGGTCCCATTCTCCATTGGAAGTGTGTACAAAGATGAAGTATTGTGTGATGTGGTTCCAATGGATGCCTGTCACTTGTTACAAGGAAGGCCATGGGAGTTTGATAAAAGCTCCATACACCAAGGAAGAAGCAACACCTATTCCTTCAAGCATGGGAGCAGGAAGGTGACATTAGCCCCCTTGCCACCACATCAGAAGAGATATGGGAGTCCAAGTATGGCTGAAGACCTTAGTGGAGTCTTGTTTCTGTCTGAGTCAGCAATGATCAAGGAGTGTAGTGAAGAGCAACCTTTATTAATGCTGTTATCAAAAGAAGTTCAGGAAGAGGAGTCTAAGGTAATCCCTGCAGAAGCTAAGCCCCTCATTGATCAGTTCAAGGAAGTGTTCCCAGAGGAACTTCCTGATGGCTTACCCCCTTTAAGAGGAATTGAGCATCAGATAGACCTTGTGCCAGGGTCTGTACTACCTAATAGACCAGCATATAGATGGGATCCTAAAGCTACACAAGAGCTGCAGAAACAAGTTGGAGAATTGATGAGTAAGGGGTTTGTAAGGGAGTCCTTAAGTCCATGTGTTGTGCCTGCATTATTGGTTCCTAAGAAGGATGGGACTTGGAGGATGTGCATAGATAGCAGGGCTATCAACAACATCACAGTCAAGTATAGGTTCCCTATACCTAGGCTTGATGACATGTTGGATGAGCTGAGTGGTTCAAGGATCTTTTCTAAGATTGATTTGAGGCAAGGTTACCATCAATTGAGGATCAGGGAAGGAGATGAATGGAAGACAGCCTTCAAAACAAAGCATGGCCTTTATGAGTGGCTTGTCATGCCCTTTGGCCTGTCAAATGCCCCAAGTACCTTCATGAGATTAATGACAGAAGTGCTTAGGCCTTGCCTAGGGAGATTTGTGGTGGTATACTTTGATGATATCCTCATCTACAGCAAGAGCAAGGATGATCATTTGAGGCATCTTGAGGCTGTGTTTGAAATACTTAAGGAGAGTAAGCTCTTTGGGAAGCTTGAGAAATGCACCTTTATGACTGAGGAAGTCAAGTTTCTAGGATATGTGGTGTCTGGTAGAGGCATTTTAGTTGATCAAGACAAGATCATTGCAGTTCAGTCTTGGCCTATCCCTAAGAATATTACAGAAGTGAGAGGGTTTCATGGCCTAGCCTCTTTCTATAAGAGGTTCATTAAAAACTTTATCACTATTGCAGCACCACTCACTGAATGTATGAAGAGAGGAGAGTTCACTTGGACTGAGAATGCCTTGCAGGCTTTCAAACACATGAAGAAGCTCTTGTGCAGTGCACCTATCCTCAGGTTGCCAAACTTTGATTGCCTATTTGAGGTTGAATGTGATGCAAGTGGAGTGGGAATTGGAGCTGTCCTCATCCAAGAGAAGAAACTTGTAGCCTACTTTAGTGAAAAGCTAAGTGGTGCCAAGCTGAACTATTCTACATATGATAAAGAGTTCTATGCTCTTGTCAGAGCTCTAAGGCATTGGAGTCATTACCTGAAGCCCGAGCCTTTTGTCCTACACTCAGATCATGAGGCATTGAAATACATAGGAGGTCAACATAAGCTCAGTCACAGGCATGCTAAATGGGTGGAGTTCCTCCAGTCATTCACCTTTTCTAGCAAGTACAAAGAAGGAAAACAAAATGTGGTAGCTGATGCTTTGTCTAGAAGATACACTTTGCTATCAACCATGGAGCAAAGGGTTCTTGGATTTGAGTTCATGAAGGATATGTATCAGGAAGATCCAGACTTTGCAGAAGATTGGTTAGCACAGAAAGATGGAACAAGGACCATTGATTCACCCTAGACTCTGCAAAATGGATTCTTGTTCAAAGGAAACAAGCGGTGTGTTCCCAGAGGATCTTATAGGAGTCTATTGATCAAGGAGGTGCATGGAAGTGGCCTTGGAGGACACTTTGGGGTTCAGAAGACTGTGGACATACTGCAGGATCAGTTCTACTGGCCTAAGAAGATGGGAGAAGTCCAAATAGTACTCAGAAGGTGTGGAGTTTGTCAAAAGGCCAAGAGTTCTTTTCAAGCAGGACCTTACACTCCCCTACCAGTCCCATGTAGGCCTTGGGAAGATGTAAGTATGGATTTCATAGTAGCATTACCTAGGACATCAAGAGGGAAAGACTCTATAATGGTGGTTGTGGATAGGTTCAGCAAGATGGCACATTTCATTGCCTGTAAAAAGACTGAAGCTGCTGTGAGTGTGGCAGAAATATACCTTGATGAGGTGGTAAGATTACATGGAGTTCCAAGGACTATTGTATCTGACAGAGACACAAAGTTTATGAGCCAGGGGCACCTTCTGGAGGCGGAGTAGGAAGAGGAGCAGGAACAGGTTGGTTTTGTTGATTCTGAAGAATCTGAGTAAGAGCTTGTAGGATTGCATTATCTACAACTTTTCTTGGAGGAGCCATCTTACAAAAGAAGACATTGGCTTACTTAACAAAGACTTACTTAACAAATAGCAATCACAAAGAGACTACAACATAAAGTCCTAAATCTACCCATCCTACCCATCTCTCAAGTTTATTATTTCAAGGTCAAGTTATTTATAGTAGGGTGCACAAACGTGCGTTGGGAGCAAATAAGCTCTGATACCAACTGTGACACCCTCAAAAATCGCGGAAAAATTAAACACGTAATTTCTAAATAAAAACTGCATGGATATGTTTGTAATAGGTTCATTTGAGTAAAAACCTGTAATTTTTAAAACCTGAACCTGTTATAAAGATATCCTAATAGAAGGTGTCAAAACATGCAAGGTCTAAACAAACTTATTTACATAACCATCGCTATAAATAGCGGAGAACAAAATGATACAAAACAAATGTACAGAGGGAGACATATGTCTCTAAAAGTGTGACATACATGTCACTACAAAATGGGAACCAATCTAAGTTCCAAGGTTACTTTGCTCGCTAGCTCGTCCGTGTACCCCATATAAGCATCACCTACCTGTCAATCGCATTTTATACAAACACGAAAGCCACAGTCAGTGGGGAGTAACTCCGAGTTCTCCCAGCCACGAAATGTCATGTTAATATAACATGAAAGCATATAAATATGAGCAAATATAATACATAGCCCATTTAAAGGCTAAACCATCAAGCTTTTCATGTGAAATTCAATATAAATAACATATAGTCCTAGTATGTGAATACTAGACCAACTCAAGCTACACTATCATGTGAGTCACATATCATACGGGAATCCAAACTCTATCAACCATAGCCGGCTTGCATCTCACCTTCTATGTTTCATAGAATCATCAAACAAGAAAGGGCAATATATCTAGAGACAGGCATAAGTTCCTAGTACAGTCAATAGTCACTTTGTAACTCGAGTCTATACCACGAGGTAGGGAAGCTAGTATTTTAGCTCAGAGGTTACATTTAAAACATGGCCAAGATACAACTCAACCCTAATCCTAGACTGCGCAGACCTAGAGAAATGCGGATAAAACCACCGCACCCAAGACTCATGATAAAACCACATGAGTACCCTAAGGAGTCCACCAAAGGGTTGGCTAGTACTTAAGCTGACCATCCACTCACAAAATAGGCAGAAAAGTCATGCCCCAGCTTGGATATAAACCCACCAAGCCGGGAACACAAAGGCTATTAAGCCGTGAACATACACTCGTCAAAGACTATAATGACCTATCTATGACAATGACCGAAGATATTTACTTAGGACCTCGTCCCAAGTGAATACTTTAGCCAACTTAACAATAAGAAGGGCAAAAAGTCCAAACTTGTACACACAAATGATCACAACCTCGCTTATGGAAGGCTACACACGAGTATAATCAAATGATAATACAACATTACAAAACAACATGGCCAAGGCATCTAATTTCCAATATATAAATTATAAATATTTAAGCATCATTTTATAATATTCATTATCAACCAAAGTCATCCAAACTTACCCCAAAGACAAATCCCCGACCCAAGTCCCGCGACGGGTCATTGGTCAAATCAGGGCTGACCGGTTTAAACCTAATTTGACCAAACTCATTCGGTCATATTGGCCCAGCTCAGAGTCTTGACTCTTTTTGACTCAAATCACACAATTCAACATAATACAATTCATGTGAAAATTATCAACATAAGGAAAAATTATTCCAACTTATAAGCTAACCCATTTCCAACAATTTCTCATAATAATAAAAATTACTAATACAACAAAATGTCAACTTGTGCAAATGTACAATGGACAAACTCAAAGCATCAACCAAAGGCTCAAACACACAACCCGAACAACAGCCAAACCCGGCCACACACATGCCACAAACACGCCACAAACACGCCCCACACACGGCCTGTTTTGGGCTGTTTTGGGCAGCCCTACTATCTCCTTCCTTTTCCATCCAAAACCCGTCTCAACAATGATACAAAACCATTCCAACAACACACAACCATTATCAATTCAATTCAACACTACAAACATATGAAATAACCATAAAACTAATAAACTTAACAACAATAATTCATATGAATAAAACCTAACAAATTACTACTCACATAACATCCAACACATAACAAATGTAACATTATATCGTCGAGTAACTCGGAATAGTTACCTTAAACTAGAAAAAACAAAAGTAACCCTTGAGAAAACCTTAAAAACAGTAGCTACCCATCATCCTCTACTATATAGGAGTCCCCTATATCATCCTCATAATCTTCACCTATTAAAAACAACAAAAACACAATGATAATTACTAAAACCGAAATTATGCTCAAAATCATCTTAAATCGACATAATGAAAACTGAAATTAAAACATACTAGGTTGTAGATCTTGAAGAGAGGATTCCGAAAATATAAATTTTGTGAAAATCGGACTAGAAACGAAGAAATTATGATGAAATTAGTGATTGAAAGGAAGAAAAAAATTAGGGTTTGGTTGATGTTGATGATGAATGTTTTAGAACACAAATGAAAGGGTAAGGGGGCTGTCAAGAGTCAAGGGGAGTTTTGGTCTATTTTTTTTTTTTTGACTCGGTTTTGATTCGTTTTGACGGAAATTCGAATTATTCGTCAAACGCGATTTTCGACAACGCTAAAGTTTTTAAACACGAGTTTACTAGAAAATTAAGTACCCCAATGCCCTATATCCTAACCCATTTACCCAACGACCGTAAGGAATAGAAAATCCCATTTTTACGACTTTTCTTTGAAATACTCTTTTATTAAAGAAAAAGGTTTAAATATAGTTTAAATTACTTTTAAACATTTCCAAACTATCAAAAATAATTATATTACTTCAAAATAAAATAAAATTATATTTTGTCGAATTATTATTATTTCAATTAAATTAATATTAAATTAAAGTTGATTTAAAATATTATTTTTAAAATATAATAACGGTCCAAATTTACGGGGTGTTACAATCATCCCTCCTTTTAAAAAGTTTCGTCCCCGAAACTTAGAAGAAAGAATCATTGTATATATATAAGTCTATCTTTTAAAATCAAATAAATAAAATTTTCAAGATATGAACGTATGAAAATATAAGTGTCCTTTCAATGGAACGGAGATACTCTTGTCGATCACTCAAGAACATCAATATTCCAATTCAAGGACATAAAAATACACTTTTACACCAACGAATGAGCAAACTAATTATCGGACGTCTCCAATAACAAGCTTTAACACCCATTGACGTTAAAACCAGTGAAAAACATTAAAATATTTTCAACACCTTTAGTTTAAAATTTTTATAATAAGGGTAATAACTCCACTAGCTATAACTAAATTCTAACTACGGTTTCTAAACACTAAGCAAGGACTATTAACGCGGAGAATACGTAAGAAAAAGGAATAACCTCACGAGAAGAGTTCGGGATATTTAGCTAACATAGAAGATTCAGGCTCCCAAGTTTCTTCTTCGACATTTCCACAACGCCAGAGGACACGAACTAGGGGCACAACTTTGCTCCTAAGTTGCTTGTTTGCTCTTTCGAGGATCCGGATCGGCCTTTCTTCCAAAGTCAAGCTAGGCTCTAAATCTAGAATTTCCTCTTGAATGACATGGCTCGGATCACTAATGTACTTCCTTAACTGAGATACATGGAAGACATTATGAACCTTGCTCAAATTCGGAGGCAACTCCAAACGGTAAGCAACGGAACCAATCTTTTCAAGCACACGGAATGGACCAATATATTTGGGACTTAGCTTCCCTTTTACACCAAACCGTTTCACCCCTTTCATAGGTGATACCTTGAGGAATACTCGATCATCAACTTCAAAGGCAAGTGGTCGACGACGGATATCGGCATAAGATTTCTGTCGGTCTTGAGCGGATTTCATGCGCTCTCTAATGATCTGAACCTGATTGACGGTCTCAGTCACCAAATCGGGTCCTAACACATGAGCATTTTGGACTTGATCCCAACAGACAGGAGTACGACACTTCCTACCATACAAAGCTTCATAAGGTGACATTTTAATAGAGGCTTGATAGCTATTGTTGTAGGAGAATTCAACAAGAGGTAAACATTTCTCCCAAGAAGTATGAAAATCTAAGGCACAAGCTCGGAGAAGATCCTCTAATGTCTGGATAGTCCTCTCAGTCTGTCCGTCTGTAGCGGCATGAAAAGTTGTACTCATTAGTAGCTTACTACCCATGGCTTCTTGTAAAGCAGTCCAGAAACGAGAACAGAATCTAGGGTCTCGGTCTGAAACTATATCTTTAGGAACTCCATGGTAGCGTACTATCTCTTTCACATAGGCACCAGCTAGAACATTTAAATTCCATGTTTCCTTGATCGGTATAAATCTAGCACATTTGGTCAGTCGATCTACAACTACCCAAACAGCATCCTTTCCACCAGTAGTTCTAGGTAAAGCCATCACAAAGTCCATGGCAATGGACTCCCATTTCCAAAGAGGAACATCCAAAGGTTGTAGCAAACCTCCGGGTTTCTGATGCTCAATTTTCACTTTCTGGCAGGTAAGACATTTGCTAACATAATCTAGGACATCAATCTTCATTCTAGGCCACCAAAATTGTAATCTCAAGTCTTTATACATCTTGTCACCACCAGGATGAATAGAATAAGGAGAAAGGTGAGCCTCAACAAGGATCCTCTTTCTCAACTCAGCTACATTCGGAACATACATCCTACCATGGTAACGAAGATATCCATCACTATCCACCACACAATCCTTAGCTTGCCCAAGCTGAATTTTTGCTTGAATGGATTTGAAAGTAGCATCTTCAGGTAGGCAAGTACGGATCTCACGGTAAAAGTCAGGTTCTGCACTCAAGGCACTAAGATGATCAAAGCCCTTCTCAACCAGGCTTATCCCTAACTTTTGAAATTCTACGATAAATTCATGAGGTAATTCACGGATAGTGTTCAAAGAGTGACAAGTCTTTCTACTCAAAGCATCGGCCACCACATTTGCTTTCCCTTCATGATAAATTAATTCAGCATCATAATCATTCACTAACTCTAGCCATCTTCTTTGCCTCATATTCAACTCTTTCTGGGTAAAAATACATTTCAAGCTTTTATGGTCGGTATAAATTCGGCAATGAACTCCAATAAGGTAATGTCTCCATGTCTTCAAGGCATGCACCACCGCAGCTAACTCAAGATCATGAGTCGGATAATTCACCTCGTGAACTCTCAGCTGTCGAGAGGCATAAGCAATAACCTTTCGATTTTGCATTAAGACACAACCTAGACCATATTTTGAAGCATCACAATAAACATCATAGTCCACACCATCCTCAGGTAAGGTCAACACTGGAGCAGTAGTCAACCTAGTTTTCCATTCCAGGAAAGCATTCTCACATTCATCGGTCCACACAAACTTAGACTCCTTCTTCAACAATTGAGTCATCGGTCTAGCTATCTTAGAAAAATCTTTCACAAATCGACGGTAATAACCCGCCAAACCAAGGAAACTTCGAATCTCAGTCACATTTTTCGGACTCTTCCAATCAACAACGGCTTCAATTTTGGCAGGATCTACCATAATACCATCTTTGGATATGACATGTCCAAGAAAAGCTACTTGATGCAACCAAAATTCACATTTAGAGAACTTAGCAAACCACTTTTGACGACGAAGAATGTCTAAAATGATACGGAGATCTTTGACATGATCTTCATCATTCTTTGAGAAAATTAAGATATCATCAATGAATACCATAACACATTTATCGAGGTACTCACTAAAGGTACGATTCATTTGATCCATGAAGATAGCAGGAGCATTAGTCAATCCGAAAGGCATCATCGTAGATCGAGACAAAGGATGTAGAATCTCTACGAATCATACTCTTAAGCTTTGGAGTAAGCTTTTCAAGATAAAAGAAAACTTTTTCATCTTCATTTTTGACAAGTCTAGTGGCATAGTGAGAAAGTTCATTGAATTTATCGGTAAAGGCTTGAACAGAAAAATTTCCTTGCTTCAATTCCATGAACTCTTTAAGTCTTTGTTGTTTCAGCTCTTTTGGATAGAATCTAGTTTCAACTAGATCCTTAAAGCGATCCCAACCAAAGCCAGGTTCAAGAATAGAAGTAGGACCAGTCATAGACCACCATCTATCCGCTTCTTTCACAAGGAAATGAGAAGCCAATTTCACCTTGTCACCTTCACGAACTTCATACAAGGCAAAACTCTTCTCCAATTCACGGAACCATTCAGTGAGTGCCACTGGATCTACTTCACCACCATACGTCTTGGTGTTGTTTCGAGTTAATTGATTTGCCACCCAAGTATAAGTGCCAGGGGCACCTTCTGGAGGCGGAGTAGGAAGAGGAGCAGGAACAGGTTGGTTTTGTTGATTCTGAAGAATCTGAGTAAGAGCTTGTAGGATTGCATTATCTACAGCTTTTCTTGGAGGAGCCATCTTACAAAAGAAGACATTGGACTTACTTAACAAAGACTTACTTAACAAATAGCAATCACAAAGAGACTACAACATAAAGTCCTAAATCTACCCATCCTACCCATCTCTCAAGTTTATTATTTCAAGGTCAAGTTATTTATAGTAGGGTGCACAAAACGTGCGTTGGGAGCAAATAAGCTCTGATACCAACTGTGACACCCTCAAAAATCGCGGAAAATTAAACACGTAAATTTATTAAACTGCATAATATGTTTGTAATAGGTTCATTTGAGTAAAAACCTGTAATTTTTAAAACCTGAACCTGTTATAAAGATATCCTAATAGAAGGTGTCAAAACATGCAAGGTCTAAACAAACTTATTTACATAACCATCGCTATAAATAGCGGAGAACAAAATGATACAAAACAAATGTACAGAGGGAGACATATGTCTCTAAAAGTGTGACATACATGTCACTACAAAATGGGAACCAATCTAAGTTCCAAGGTTACTTTGCTCGCTAGCTCGTCCGTGTACCCCATATAAGCATCACCTACCTGTCAATCGCATTTTATACAAACACGAAAGCCACAGTCAGTGGGGAGTAACTCCGAGTTCTCCCAGCCACGAAATGTCATGTTAATATAACATGAAGCATATAAATATGAGCAAATATAATACATAGCCCATTTAAAGGCTAAACCATCAAGCTTTTCATGTGAAATTCAATATAAATAACATATAGTCCTAGTATGTGAATACTAGACCAACTCAAGCTACACTATCATGTGAGTCACATATCATACGGGAATCCAAACTCTATCAACCATAGCGGCTTGCATCTCACCTTCTATGTTTCATAGAATCATCAAACAAGAAAGGGCAATATATCTAGAGACAGGCATAAGTTCCTAGTACAGTCAATAGTCACTTTGTAACTCGAGTCTATACCACGAGGTAGGGAAGCTAGTATTTTAGCTCAGAGGTTACATTTAAAACATGGCCAAGATACAACTCAACCCTAATCCTAGACTGCGCAGACCTAGAGAAATGCGGATAAAACCACCGCACCCAAGACTCATGATAAAACCACATGAGTACCCTAAGGAGTCCACCAAAGGGTTGGCTAGTACTTAAGCTGACCATCCACTCACAAAATAGGCAGAAAAGTCATGCCCCAGCTTGGATATAAACCCACCAAGCCGGGAACACAAAGGCTATTAAGCCGTGAACATACACTCGTCAAAGACTATAATGACCTATCTATGACAATGACCGAAGATATTTACTTAGGACCTCGTCCCAAGTGAATACTTTAGCCAACTTAACAATAAGAAGGGCAAAAAGTCCAAACTTGTACACACAAATGATCACAACCTCGCTTATGGAAGGCTACACACGAGTATAATCAAATGATAATACAACATTACAAAACAACATGGCCAAGGCATCTAATTTCCAATATATAAATTATAAATATTTAAGCATCATTTTATAATATTCATTATCAACCAAAGTCATCCAAACTTACCCCAAAGACAAATCCCCGACCCAAGTCCCGCGACGGGTCATTGGTCAAATCAGGGATGACCGGTTTAAACCTAATTTGACCAAACTCATTCGGTCATATTGGCCCAGCTCAGAGTCTTGACTCATTTTGACTCAAATCACACAATTCAACATAATACAATTCATGTGAAAATTATCAACATAAGGAAAAATTATTCCAACTTATAAGCTAACCCATTTCCAACAATTTCTCATAATAATAAAAATTACTAATACACCAAAATGTCAACTTGTGCAAATGTACAATGGACAAACTCAAAGCATCAACCAAAGGCTCAAACACACAACCCGAACAACAGCCAAACCCGGCCACACACATGCCACAAACACGCCACAAACACGCCCCACACACGGCCTGTTTTGGGCTGTTTTGGGCAGCCCTACTATCTCCTTTCTTTTCCATACAAAACCATTCCAACAATACACAACCATTATCAATTCAATTCAACACTACAAACATATGAAATAACCATAAAACTAATAAACTTAATAATAATAATTCATATGAATAAAACCTAACAAATTACTACTCACATAACATCCAACACATAACAAATGTAACATTATATCGTCGAGTAACTCGGAATAGTTACCTTAAGCTAGAAAAACGAAAGTAACCCTTGAGAAAACTCTAAAAACCGCTACTACCCTTCGTCCTCTACTATATATGAGTCTCCTAAGTCGTCTTCATGATCTTCACCTATTTAAAACAACAAAAACACAACAATTATCACATAAACCGAAATTATACCCAAAAATAAGCTTAAATCGAAATTAGGGAAACTGGAATTAAAACATACTAGGTTGTAGATCTTGAAGAGAGGATTCCAAAAATATAAATTTTGTGAAAATCGGACTAGAAACGAAGAAATTATGATGAAATTAGTGATTGAAAGGAAGAAAAAAGTTAGGGTTTGGTTGATGTTGATGATGAATGTTTTAGCACACAAATGAAAGGGTAAGGGGGCTGTCAAGAGTCAAGGGGAGTTTTGGTCTATTTTTTTTTTACTCGGTTTTGATTCGTTTTGACGGAAATTCGAATTATTCGTCAAACGCGATTTCCGACAACGCTAAAGTTTTTAAACACAAGTTTACTAGAATTTTAAGTACTCCTATGCCTAATATCCTAACTCATTTACCCAACGACCGTAAGAAATGGAAAATCCCATTTTTACGACTTTTCTCTGAAATACTCTTTTATTAAAGAAAAAGGTTTAAATATAGTTTAAATTACTTTTAAACATTTCCAAACTATCAAAAATAATTATATTACTTCAAAATAAAATAAAATTATATTTTGGTGAATTATTATTATTTCAATTAAATTAATATTAAATTAAAGTTGATTTAAAATATTATTTTTAAAATATAATAACGGTCCAAATTTACGGGGTGTTACAGTCTTCCCCGAGTCTATCTATAATATGATGGTTACGGTTTTGTACTTCATGTACCGATATCTTTATATAATGAATTGCCTATTCATTCTTTTTCGTATTTCACATGTATATTTATATATGCATGCTTCTACTTTCGTATTACCGTTTAAGTATGTTTATTGTGATATGGCTGGGAGAACCCGGAGTTACTCCCCACTGACTGTGGCGTTCATGTTTTTTTCATGGATGAACAGGTTGCTTGATTGGATGGCTTTTTGCTTGTGGTATTTTGGGTTCGGGTGTGAGCTAGCGGGCGTTGTCCCTGGATGAAACACCTCTAGACGTTGATTAGCTAGTTGCTAATAA